>JAIZAY010002036.1:0-11855 GCA_029531755.1 Holothuria leucospilota | reverse complement strand
CCGGTGACCCTACATGACTTTTGACCTGCCACCAAAAATGTGATGGGTTTCTTCCTGTTACCACAACACATCTACATACTAATTCTGAAATTTATCCAAGCTTCCTAACTTGAGTTATCGTTGTTCACCAGGTTTTCAGGCATTTCGACACCTCTGTGACCACCAGATGACCTTTGACCTTCCACCCAAAACAGTTAGGCTCTTCCTTCTTAACATAACGCTATCTACAATACAAGTATGAAATTCTTATTCCAAGCTTCCTATCTTGAGATATTGTGTTAACAAGGTTTTTCAGAGTTTGACGTCTGGTGACCCCAGTATGAACCTTTGACCTCCACCAAAAAAAAAGTTCTCCATTCTTACCATAACCTATCTACATACTAAGTAGGATGAAATTTATCCAAGCTTTCCTTATCTTGAGATATTGTCTTAACAAGTTTTCAGCATTCGTACCCCGGTGGACCGCAGATGACCTTTGCCCTCCATCCAAAAAACATACAGTGCTTCCTCTTACCATAACGCAGCTACATAACTAAGTATGAAATTTATCCAAGCTTCCTATCTGAGATATCGTGTTGTAACAAGGTTTCAGATTTTTAACCTCTGGTGACCCCAAGATGACCTTTGACCTCCACCACAAATCGATATGGGTTCTGCCTCTTACACATAACGCATCTACGATACTCAAGTATGAAATTTATCCAAGCTATCCTAACCTTGACAAACGTGTTAACAGTTGTCCAGCATTCGAGCCCCTCGCGGTGCCCCCAGATGAACCTTTTGACCCTCCATCAGAAACGCTAGGGTTTCTCCTCTTACCATAACCATAGCATCTACATACTAAGTATGAAATTTATCCAAGCTTCCTATCTCGTAGATATTGTGTTAACAAGGTTTTCGGAGTTTGACTCCCGGTTGACTTCACCCAGATAGACCTTTGGATCCCCCCAACCAAAAAACCAAATAGGGTTCTTCCCTCTCAATATTGTCATACTATGTACCACGGTCTTGAGAACTGTTCAGAGTTTCTCCTGCTTGAGATATCGTGTTAACGAGCACAGTGTAACAAACACACATAAACACACACCATACACACACACATACACACACACGCCCACCCACACATACATTACACCCATACTCCACATTCACGAATGCATTGGTTTCTCTTATTCATCGAAACCAAAAACCCCCTTAAGAAAGTGGGTATTTGAGACACTGGTTATTGGACTACCATTCTTATTTGTACCTATGCAAGATAAATAAAATGAAACAAGAGCCCAATGGTCACTGTTGGTTTCCTTGCTGAATAGTAATGAAAACTGCGAAGCCACACTTACTGAAATGAAAGCAGTATTTCTGTTGAATTCACCATAATCTTCTCTGTAGACAATGCACATACTTGTGTTAACAACATTCAGGCATAACTAAATTTGTTCTGAAGAAATACAGCCGACAGGCACTTCATGGGATATCAACACGGACAGTTATTACAGTTACAATTTGTTTTATTCAATTAAGCAATCAGAATTCATGCACGCTCAGTGGGTATCTGATCCAAATGATCCAGTAACTTGGTTTCTCTTTATAAAACTAACAACCCATAGTAGCAATTTAATTAATCAATTCTAATTTCCAATCCTGCAAGCTCACATGTCCTTAATCTAAGGACAAATGTTGTCTGTCCTTAGTGAACTTTCCACAAACAGTTCCCTCATGCTTTGTGGGCATAGATCTCTTTGCAATATTAACAAGAGCCCAAATGGGCACTGTGGTTCCTTGCTGAATGTAATGAAGCTGACGCCCAACTACTGAATGAACCAGTATGTCTGTATGATGCACAAAATCTGCTCTGTAGACATGCATCATCTTGTTGTTAACACATTCAAGCATGAATAAATTGCTCTGAAAGGTAATACAGGGCACTTCAAGGGGAATATCAACGCAAGACATTGTAATAATTGTATACAGTTTACGTTTGGTTTATTCCAATTAAGCAATCACAACTCATGCCCACGCTCAACTGGTATTCTGACTCCAAATGATCAGTAAACTTAGTTCCGCTTTATAAAACTAACAACCCATAGTTAGTTAGCATTTAAGTACTCAATTTCCAGTTTTTCCCCAATTTTCTCACAAGCTCACATGTCCTAATCTAACATGGGACAAATGTCTGTCTAGTGTGAACTTTCACAAGTCCTCTGCTTTGTGGGCAAGAGAGAATTTTCTGTAATATTAAAAAGCAGTATTTGATGCAGGTTTTAATAATGGCAAGAATTATAAGCATTTAAAAATCGTTATACTATAATTCTCAACTAAAAATTGAAGATATACTTTGGAATCCTCTGAGAGATGTCCCACATCTTTCAGTCATTGGGTGAATGTGATCTTAAAATGTCTGGAATGATACAGTTTTGTGCTTATATTTGACTTTAGGAATTCTAAGGAATTTGCTTTTTGGCATCTGATGGATTTCAGCTCTGACATCCGAACAAAACGTTCATATGGGTTTTCTGCCGGATTTAATGCCAAAAGCACCTCAAAGCATAAAATCTATTTCATGCTTTCCTACACTGAGATACTAGAGTTGAAAAGGTTTGCAGAGTTTGACCTCCCAGTGACCCCAGATGACCTTTGGTCCTCCACCCAAAAAATATTTGTTTCCCCACCATAAGGCATCCACACACTAAATAGGAAATTAATCCAAGCTTCCTCCGTGATATATTGTGCTAACAATAAGGTTTATCAGTTTTTGAACCTTGAGGTTGGACCCCAGATGACCTCTGACCTCCACCAAAAAAACGTAGATCATGGCACAGCTTTTCTCACTATGGTGGATACTATATCACCCAAGTTATGAAATCTATCCAAGATTCTTTCCTTGATATAATTGTGTTAACAAGGTTTTCAGTATTGACTCTCAATGACCCCAAATGACCTTTTGACCTCCACCAAAAATGACAGGATTTATCTTCTCACCATAAGTCCATCCTCATACCAAGTATGAAATCTATCCAAGCTTCCTACCTTGAGATTACTGTGTGTAACAACAAGTTTTCACAGTGGTTTTGACCCCGGTGACCCCAGATGACCTGTTGCCTTCCACCAAAAGCTACCAGCACTTCATCTTCGCAACCATAATGCATCCACATACCAAGTATGAAGTTATCCAACCTTCCTACCTTGAGAATATCGTGCAAAACAAGGTTTTCGGGTCTTTTGACACCTGGTGTACCCCACATGACCCTTTGACCTCCACCAAAACAATCGGGCACACCTTCTCACTATGACAGATCCAGTATACCAAGTTTTCAGTTTAGTCCAAACTTTCCCTTGTTGAGGATAACAGCGTACCGAAAGCAAGTGTCACACACACACACGTCCACACACACACGCACACACACACATACACACACACACACGCCAAGCTTGACTACAATAGGTCCTTTTTGCTAACGCAAGGAAACCAAAAAAGTAGTGCTTTATGCACGTTTTTTCATAATGGCAGGATTATGGGATTGAAAATCATAATACTATAATTTCAATTAAAATTGAGATACTTGGCATCTCTGAACGATGTCCCACATCTCTTCAGTCAATTGATACAGTTTTGTGCTTATATTTTTTCGACTTTAGGAATTCTTGGGAATTTGCTTTTTTGCATCTGGGTGATTTCAACTCCTGGACATCCAACAACTCTTCATATGGGAGTTTTGTTCCTGCTAGATTTAATGCAACACCTCAAAGCAAAAATCTAATCAAGCCTCCAACACTTAATATAGAGATTTGAAAGTAGGTTTGCAGAGTTTGACCTCCAGTGACCCCCCCAGATGACCTTTGGTCTCCACCAAAATTTTTCCCCCACCCATAATGCATCCCACTAAGTATTAAATTTATCCAAGCTCTCCTTACCTTGAGATATTGTGCTGAACAACAATGGAAATCAGTTTTTGACCCTTGTGGTGAACCCCATATGACCTTTGACTTCCCCCAAAACTGTATTGCACAGCTTCTTCACTATGGTGGATCTAGATACCAAGTATGAAATCTATCCAAGATAGTTTCCTTGAGATATTGCGGTTAACACGGTTTTCAGTATTTGGACTCTCAGTGACCCCAAAATGACCTTTGACCTCTAAACCAAAAAATGACAGGATTCATCTTCTCACCACAAAGGTCATCCACATACAATGTATGAATTCTATCCAAGCTTCCTGACCTTGAGATATTGTTTTAACAACAAGTTTTCAGTGTTTGGACTGCTGTTGCCCCCAGATGACCTTTGACCTCCAACCAAAAGCTACAGCCAATTCATCTTCTCTCCATAAGGCATCTACATACCAAGTATGAAATTTATCCAAAGCTTCCTAACTTGATATATCGTGCAAACAAGGTTTTACGTTCTTTGGACCCCTGGGTGACCCCCACATGACCCTTTGACCTCCACCAAAAAACAATAGGCAACACCTTCTGTATTCACTATGAAAGATCCCTATACCAAGTTTTAGTTTAAGTCCAACTTTCCCTTGTTGAGTTTACAGCGTCACCCGGAAGCAAGTGTGGTCATCACACACACACACACGCACAGTTGTTGTGCACTTTTTTTAGTTTACATACTGTATTGAGGACCCTCATTGGTTTTCTCTATTGTGTTTGCGTCCTTAACACCTAACTTTAACAATAGACTCTCTCTTGTTAAACTTCTGAGGACATGAGAAATCTATTGTATTTCCTTCTAAGGACCTGAAATCCATTGTTTAGGTCCTCCATCTGAATGGAAAGTAAGTGCGCACACACACACATACACACACACACACGCCAAGCTGACTACATAGGTTCCTTTTGCTAACGCAAGGAACCAAAAATGCAGGATTTAAAGTAAATGTTTGTTTTCTATGGCAGAGACAGGAAACACAAGTGTTCATCTCTTTTTTGTCACTTTCACTCGGGCAACCAAAAACTTTTTCGGACGACCTAAATTTAGCCTCAGGTTGTCCGATGGGCAACCTGAAAATTTCCTTAAAAATCAGGCCTGGAAAGCCAGTGTAGCTTAAAATCTTCACGGGAAAAAAGGAACAAGGGCAAACAGAACTCCCCCCCCACCCCACCCCCCCCCCCCACAGCAGGTCGCATCGATTCAACCTATGTGTAAGAAAAGAGAAGAAGGAAAAATGGACAGGGGCAAGCCTCAAGCGTCCCTCTGATGTCACTAAAGGTCAAATCTAATAACAGGCAAGGGTTCCATTCTAGAATATGACCACATCAAAAAGTATCTCCCCCCTAGTCCCACGACTCAAATTACACCCTCCAGGCTTGCCCCCTACCTCTCCCTATCCCCTACGCTCCTCTTCACCTCTGCAATGCACTCCCTAGTTCTCCGTATCCTGTCCCTCCCTCCCACTACACCCCCCCTAAGAAAAAAGTCACAATTATGTTTTCATTAAAATACTTATGCTTACTAGTGCTGAGGATGCCACTCTCCCTTACACTGAATTTCCCCTTCCCCCCTTCCCCCTCTCAAACTTACCAAACTGCGTCACATCCCTGGCACTACACAAAAGTTTTGAAGTTATGTAAACAAACTATTAAAATCATTAACCAGAAATAAAGTAATGTTTAAAAATATTTCAGTAATTTCTTACCAAAGGAATACCTGGGAATGGAAGGAAAAAAGAATGATTATGTAATAGTGAGGTTAAATCAATTACTTAAATATAACTCAAAAGAATAGCATTAATTCTTTGAGAATCTGTTATATAAGAGAACACTATGTACGCTTGGTTTCAATGTTCTGTGCTAGTTTCTTCTGTATAACTGCACTACTTTGGCTCAAGTCCCCACATTGGGATGGAGGGGAGACAGGGACCCAGTGGCCCTAGAAAATATTTTACCCCATAAAATTCTAATCCACACCCCCTAAAGCTATCTTGTCCTCCCCTCTCCCTCCAGTACCTCATCTGGCCACAAGCCAGGTAAGGCTACCTATAAATGGCACAAAATTTCTGCAAAAATATGTTTTCTTCACCTAAAACTCATTCCAGCTGCACACAAAAAAAAAAAAACAAACAAACAAAAAAACAAAAAAAAACAAACAAAAAAACAAAACAAAAAAACAAAACCAGTTGTGAAACTTATGTCAAAACTGTATGAGCATGAACTACATTTTAGGCACTGTAAAAAGGACATGATGTTTGTTACAGAAAATAAAGGTACTTTTTTAGTTCAAATATTAAAGTGTTCCTTCATTTTGTGCCTGCTGGCAGAAAGTTGATTCACTGTAACTGGACAAAAACTTTTTTACAACACTAAGACTTATGATTTAATTCTCAAATCATTTCTAAAAGAAAAACAAAACAGTTACAAATAATAATAGAAGTAGTCATAAAAAAAAGGTACAATGCACTCAATCCCAGTGCTGAGTTGGCAAATAATTCCGGTAGCAGTTTTACAATGGCTGTGTGCATGCATAGAAAAACTCAAGTGGATAACAATGTATACATTTACACTCATGGGTGCCAACAGGTCGGGAGGACAAGTTCCCCACCCTTCCTACCGATGAAAGTGGAGGGGATATCATATCATTGTCCCTCTCACTTTCTCCAAGAACCGAAACAAAAATGGAAGACCCAGTACATATTTGATTCCACAGCTTAAAAAACAGCTCATCCAATAAAATTAAGCTGGAAAATGGAAACAGCCATTTAATGGATTAAAACTGTGGGAAAATGCATAAGTTTACACCTCAGATCTTAAGCAGGCCCTGGATCCCTATTCTCTGGGCTTTCTGATTAGCACTTGAATTATTTTGAAGTGAGGTGAGGGTTATTGTATGTTGCACCACTTTTGAGATGCTGCTGACACTCTTGTTTATACTGATAGAATATTGGAAAAAGAAATTAAATGTGACCTACCATCTCTGCCCAACACTGACCAGGGAGTGATACAGCATCCACAACAAAAACATTATGGGCATATTTGCTGTCCCAGATATTATTACGAAGGCAGACACACCAAGACCAGCATAATGCATATCCTGTCCCAGGCCACAATGTCTACTCCTGTTTTGTTCAACATAACCAGAAGAATGGTGTTGCAAAAAAAAGGGAAACAAACAGGGGCCCCCCCCTTGACGGTTTCTTCACCCACCTCACATAATTTCAGTACTCTGTCCAAGTGTATTTTAATGGCAGCAAAGCCACTGTTTTCCCAGAAGTTGTTTATTCTGATTAAGTGCCACCAAAAAGTCTACAACGTAGAGAACCATAAGATGCTGATAATAATGATGTAATGCAAATTAATGAGAAAAAACCATTAATGAGTAAACCCATAAAACCCAAAAAGGCCTTTACAGTAGTGATTGCTTGCTGAAAGGGAAGTGCGTTTGTAGTACACCCAGGTTTCATCCCTCAAACTTATAACTTCTTGACTTACATCTTTTTTTACGAATACACAATTTGGACACCTGTTGCTACCTCACATGAACTTTTGAACCCCCACAAAAAATTGAATAACAAAAAAAAGATGAAAAAAAAAGCAAACATGTCATACAAGGGAGTCCAAACCCCAGTCTTCTGTGTGAGAAATTGGAGGCCTACTCCATTATGCCATTAAGAACTCGTTAACTCGTAAAGTATTTCTAATCAGTGCTGTAGTCACCAGCATCCCTTTACACATGTTCATAATTAGGTAATTCAAATTGAATCATTAGTGCAACAGTTACGGCTCGTGAAAAAAATTGGTGTTCTCTGTAACTTTATCTTTATACTGGTAAAAAACATTTCAGCCCCCCGTAACTTTTCGTTGGTTCACAAAACGCTGCGGACCCAGATTGGAGGGTATTACCCCGCCAACCCCCCCAACATTCTATTTTTAGTTGATGATACTTTCATAGTTTTCCCCTGTGAGGATTCCCAAACATTTGGGGGGGAAACCCCTTTCGGACCTCTTATAAGTAAACCCCACAGGCCTAAGGTTCCCTATCTCTTTGCCATAAAGTAACACAATCTATAGATCAAGTATGGAAATATATGATCTATCAATCCATGTCTTGAAAATATCATGTTTTTTTAGTGGTCTTTCGGTTTTTTGACCTCTGATGACCTTCAAATGAACCTCGGCTGGGACTTTTTACTGAAAACAATAGAGTCATTCCTCTTAAAGTGGCTATACCACCTGTGTTAAATTTAACGGTTTTAAACCCTGTGGTATCTTTAGGAATACGTTTTCCTAACAATGAAAATCAACCATTCTGTTTGTAAAACGACTTGGCTTTTCCGCTCAAAAATTTGCGAAAAATACACCCTTATTCCAGCCTTGAAAGAGTTAGTCGTCCAAATTTTTTCAAATCTATAATACATCATGTCACGTCACTTTAGAACTGATCGTTTGTTTGCCCGGGTATCCTTCGGACATTTGGATACAGTTGTTGGCAATTCATTGCACTGGTTACCAAGGTCGATACAATGTAAAACCTGCGTGAAAAGTTGTAAATTTTGGAATTGTTATGCGTTTTCTCGTGCTTACCAGTTGTTTTAGTCAATTAAATGCATTTCACGTAGGTTTTTCGTCTCGGTGTCATGTACAAACATTCACAATGCAACAGCATAGGTACAGCATGGAAGTACTACTTCCATGGGTGCCGTACACAACATACCTGATACTACACAATGAATCACCAGCACTGTTTTGTAGTACGTACCATGTGATATCAAGTTTAATACTTTCTTTGGAATGGCGGATCTGGGCCAGGGAGTTGCCATCCAAAGGCAACTCCCTGATCGATCAGGAATGTTTGACTGTCGGTAAAGTGAGTTTTCTTGGATTTGAAATCAGAAAGGCGAAGGCAATACTGAACAAGACGTCAGTGGTGCAGATGGGGTAACTAATTCTCTACGGCGCATAGAACTGTATCAATTTGAGACTGTCAGGTGAGGTGAAAGTACAACACCACGACAATTCAAGCATGAGAAGCATTTGGAGTAATGGAAAGGGACTTTAGCTTGGAAAGTTTTATGTATGCAGTCAAAATATGAACTTTAGGTTACTTTCATGCAAGTGTCAGTGGGAATCGTGGAACTAGCGGCCTATGATCGAGTGTGCACAGTATTTTGCTGGCTGCTGCCAGTCCACTCACTGTACGTATTACTGCAGACCGAACCGAACAGTACACTGCCGAGTTTTTTGGTTCTTCGGTTATGAATCAAGAATATTTGTAATTATTAGTTATAGCCTACTGCAGCCCCAAAATATAACAGAACGACACCACTCACCAAACAGACAGAATAAAGTTCAAATTCAAGACATGCCGCGAATTACAATCATTACTATCCCTTACGTGTGTATAGGCTATGCTGTACGCCAGGTTCGGTATACTGGAGCTCGGGGTTTCCTAAAATGACGTTTATTTGTGTTGGCCGTGAAATCTCAATTTTCAAACTGAGTCCTGTTTTTTGGTGCAATTTTTTGAAACATTTAACAGAAAAAGAGAAAAAAATAAAAAATTTTTAATGCCCAAGGCTGTAAGGGTGATGAAAATAGTATAGAAAGAGCTTTTTGTGTACTTTAGGGGAAATTAGTCTCCCGTTACTCTAATTTATGTGTCATGGCCACTTTAATACGATAAAGTTACATACTAAGTATCAAGATTGTCCATCATTACTATCTTGAGCTATCGTGTTTAAAAGCAGTTTTCAAGAATTTCATATTTTCACCTCTGGTGACCTCAGATAACCTTCGACCTTTTCCAGAATCAATTGGGTTCATTTTCTGACTATAACGCATCCACTTTCCAAGTATGAAAAGCACCCATGCTGCCTATCTAGAAACATCGTGTTTGCAAGGTTTTCAGCTTTTGACCTCTGGTGACCTCACATGACCTTTGACCTCCACCACAAACTACAGAGTCCTTCATCTCAATATGATAATTCTATATTCCAAGTATATAGAAGTATTCATCATTGTTATCTTGAGATATCATGTTTACACAGCAAAGTGTCACAAACACTCATAAGTACATACACACACACAATTGCCAGCATGATTGCAAAGGTTCCTTTTGCTGGTCAAGGAATCAAAAATAGGTCATGTGTCAGCAATGCATCACCTCACAGGCACCCCCAACTCTCCGACCCAATATTTTTTGGAAACCTTATGGTGCCCTGAACGTGAAATCAAGTAATAACAGTAAATATTTTGGGTCTCACTCTTTCAAAATGACTGCCAAAAACAAAATGGAGGTAAAAATATGAATATTTTGTATGAAATAATAATAAAAAACTATTTCTTAAAAACCATTCTTGAGGCATCAACTCTTTAAATTTTGCCATATTTTATAACGAAAATTCCAAAATTAACTTTCGGGACTATTTTGACGAGATTCAGGTTAGCCAAGATGGTGGAAAAACAAAATGGCTGCCAAACTGATTGAAATATTTCCAAAAATTGTGTATAAACATTTTACAATTTCCACAATCCCCAATCATAATGATGCAAATTAATGTTGAACTTTACAATCCTGGGCACAACAATACTTGTCAGCCAATATAGCAGAAAAGCACCGAGTCATGTTCAAACAATACAGTAAAAATCCCCCCCCCAAATGAAAGGAAATAAATTAGAAAAAATGCATGAAAACTTCAAGAAGTAGCCACTAAAATATATTTCAATTAAAAACTCTAAATATTTTTATAGAAGATTGTAATGAAGCAATGACTGATGTGTTGAAAGTAATTGCAGAATACTCCGCACATGGAAGCTCTGTTTGGAAAAAAGTAAGGCTACTGAGACCAGGCAATTTTAATGTTATTGAGAACAACTCTATAATTATTACATCACTATTCTTTGGCTATGATTGAGGTATCTTGCTAGTTACCTTTCAAGAGGTTACGAGGACAGGCAGTCAGTAGTTGATTTGTTTTTGTGAGATGCCAAATGGATACATATGTAGTAAAAATTGAAAACTCAGTTCCCCTCACCGAGATGTTTTCAAGAAGCTACAGGACTATGAAGTCGATATTCTGAGGCTATGAGGCTATGAGGATACGCTGAATTTAGGTCATCCTTTACAAGGCTACAATGATACACAGTACGTCAGGATTCAAACTGTGTCTTGAAAAGGCTACAGGGATATGCAGTGACTGCAAAGCCCCATGGCCCCTGACAAAACAGAGCTTCGATCTTGCGGAGGTATTCTGTAATTGTTCCAAAAGTTGTAACCCTTGAGCAACCATACAGTAATCAGTTCTGTTGTTTGCTATAAAGTGGTTAATTGCTATAAGCACACACTAGGGCCTAGGCCCTATGCCAGGGTGCATTCGCTTACCAGTCAAAACGTCCCCTGACCAAAACGTCCTCGTACCAAAACGTCCCCGCTATTGGTCAAAACGTCCCCGTGCAAAAACGTCCCCGGATTTGGTAGCCTTTATCTTCCCTTACAGTATACCTACTCTGAAGTTCAAATAATTTTTTAAAGTACAGTTATTGGAATGAAATGGAAATTTTCTGGAAAATTTAACCTTTTATGTTAAATTCCAAAGTGTTTGTGGTAATCATTCTACGTTCGTCTGTTGTAAAACTAACAGGCCTAGGCCTAACGTTAGTCGGATAGCATCTCAGTTCTAACGTTAGTAAGTTCTAACGTCATCTTAGGCCTAGGCCTGCCTAACTTTATCGTAATCGATCCTCATACACTCAATTTTTTTTAACATGTCTCAAGTTTTCAACCGATAGTTTTAATTTGGATTCCTAAAATCATGTTCAAAGTCTCTATGGCGGGGACGTTTTGACTTCCCATATATAATAGTACGGGGACGTTTTGGTAAAAAGCGGGGACGTTTTGGTAGCGAAAATGCGGGGAC
>JAIZAY010002028.1:0-11876 GCA_029531755.1 Holothuria leucospilota | reverse complement strand
ATTTGTTACTTCCTCTTTTTCAAGCTAAATACTTTTTTGCTTTGTTTTTTAAACAAAACAACTTGTATACATTCACCAGGGCTAAGAGACTTGAATTACCATATTTTAAAGCAAAAATGCAGTCATCCCAATTTGAATTAGTATAACCTGAGTGCCATATTTCATGTGTGCTCATTTTAATCATATAAATATAAGAGGGGCTTTGGAAGAGAGGCGATGTTTTAGTAAGACTGGGGTGACTGCTTACACCCTTTTTAACTGTCAGGTTTCACACAATCAAGGGTAAAATTGAAGTTAGTTGAAACAGGAGCTACTTCCAGTCAATAAAAACCTCCTGGTTCCTTGGTTTTTGGCATAACTATGAGATGCTTTGTGTTAACCAGGAGACAGTACTCATGCCCCCCCCAAAAAAAAAATTTCTGCCCCACCAGATGAAAATTGAAACTGCATAATAACTAATGTAGGAGAAAATTTTAAGCCCACGAAATTAAAACACTTGCCCCCTACAAATGTAAAGCGACTATGGCCCCAGACTTCACAATCAATTTCACCCTTGCAGATGACCATATTCTTCCATCACTCCATATGACAAGCTTCTAATACACAGTGCAGTATTGAATTTGACACAAGTTGATGCCCTAATGTGAAAAACACAAATACATTTTGTCACATTCCTTATCAAGTAATAGAATTCTTTAGTAGTAGCCTATATGTAACTTCAAAAAAAAAAAAAACTGACAATTTCTAGTACCTGGTTAGACCTCATGTAGGGTACATATGCAAGGCCACTGTACTGTTTTAAAAAAAAAACGGTTTCAGTAACTGCAGAAACTGATCATTCCTGGTTTGGGACTAATGGTCAGTCTTAAATGCAGTACGTGATTAGATTAAGCCAAATGTCATGACTATTAAAAGGTATGTAGGAAGCATTATTGTATCCCAATCAACACCATGTGCAAGAAAATGCACTTTCTGTATGATGGATCCAAGACAAAACATCAACACAATTATGAAGATAAATCCTTACAATACAGCACACATTAAAAAGTTGACATAGATTCTCAAATGAAACAGATCCCAACAGCTCAGTGTGTGTAAGCATAGCACTGGGCCAATGTTGAAACTGCTGCACATTCACGACAAAAGAACAGAACACAACAAACTATATCACTAATGTAAGGCAATTGACAAATGGTGTAATCCTTTAAAAACAGATGGCTGTTGAATAATTTCTTCACAATTTGCATATTTGGGCCGCCGAACAAATAAATAGGGGCAAAACGCATTTCAAACTCTGAACCAATTGCAGAGAAAGACAAGAGGAAGACTTGTTTGGTCAAATTTAGCCTTTACCACGGGTAAGATGGTAATATGATGTGTAAGATCAATGGAGATAAAATAACCCCCATATTCAATATGAAGCATGTACTGTGTTAACTCTGTCAATTTTAAACTCCAAGTTTTACCAGTTTTAAAATTTGTCTAAGCCAAATGGAGGTCACAGGTTATATACATTGGGATGCAACCTAATCTACTTTGCTGCCAAACCTCTGATGATAGAGGCAAGTGATCGTACTTGTGGTTTTGCTTCCTTTTTGTCCATGACTTCATTCACTTCAAATGCAAGGAATTCCCAAAACTGTGAAACCGAGATGGGGAATTCCACATTGAAACAATAATAGGCTTTGAAAAGTGCATCTATGGCTGTGACTGGTGAGTCTCCTGCAGGTATGGATAACTGGTCGACCACCATCACATACTGAGTGGGCTGTTTCAATGGGCCAACAGCAAGCAGAAATGGTTGCTTATAACAGACATCCTTTCTCCTAGCCTCATCTGCAAGATCAGTACCAAGCTGTAAGAAACATCAAGACAGGAATATTAAGCACCAGCGCATACTCATCTATACATCCCAATGATGGGATTTATAGTACTTCATTAATAAATTTAAGTGAAATTAATATCCTTGCATTCCTGGGAGGTAAATAGGGAAAACCAATTCTTATCACTTTTATAGTCTGCAGGATGTTAAATTTTGCCATATGCACAGACCGTCAACCTTTCAACCCAAATAAATAAAAAAGGTTACCAATTTTGCCACTTGCTTATTCAAAATTGACAGGTCCTTAAATTTGAAACAAAAACAAGTCAGTAACCAAACCACATAGGATGTGTTCTATCCTTTGAAACATCAGAAATATTTCATTTTAATCCTAACTCTTGCTTGGAGACATTTAACTGAAGACACATTTAATGTTTGGATATTTCCTAGGTAAATACACAGTCAGAAAATACAAAGAATACTGGTACAGTCTGATAAAGATATTTTATGGCATCTGCCCTGCTGGAAACTTTTTTTGAAGTTCGGAACAGCATGTGCGCAAGTACCACAGCAGCACAGAGGTTTTCTGTCAAAAAATACAAATATTAACAACTAAAAGCTGCTTTGGACATTTCAAATCCGATATGCGTCTTACCATTGTTCTGCATAAATACTTGAATTAAAATTGGAATGGGTGATGTGCATTGCATTACAGTTTGGATCAAAACCAACCCTTTTTAATTCCAGTCGCCATTGGTCGCAATGGCGGCTAAAAAATAAACCTGGCGACCAAAATATACCTCCAGCAGGTGTTGTAGTCACCAGCCTTTATATGTAACGAAAAAAATTGGCGACTAACTTTTGGCTGCAATTGAAAAGGGTTGATCAATACATACCATACTCCAATATTGTTATTAAAATAATTTTTACTGTTTGGTGGTTTTGTCAACATATGACATTTGCCTTTGCCCAAATGTGCAACTGTTTCACCATATGCAAATACATCCTACACAGTCCTCCTTTATGAGAATAATGACATAAAGCAAAAAGCATGAATTTTTTTGTAACATCACAAAGTAAGCCCATTTTCAAATAGTTTAGTAAATACATAAAGTTTAGATGCATGAGCATTTGTCGTAAGTATGAACTGAAACGTGATGTGAGACCTGCAATAATGATCCACTCAGCCTCTGGGCAATGTCATTATTATTGGTCTTAAACCACATAGACCTATTCTATACCTAGTGGCTTCCTCATATTCACAACTTACACATTTAATGGAGCATATTTTGCATCAAAATTCATGACAGCATAAAGAAACTTTTATAAATATAAAGCCACTTATTTTCACCAATAAAGCCTGGCAACAGCTTCACTTCCCAAAATATCATGCAATGCAAAAGATATGATTGTTGCATCATTTGAAAATGTTAAAGTCGTGGCGAAAAAAATATATTTATGTGATACAAAATGTGGGTTTCTTTCTACCAGAACTGATTTTCTTGATAATTAGTTAGATAAGATTTAATGACACACCAACACAAATGTGTTATATAGTGTCAACTATAAAAAAGTAAAGTTTAAATACGGTTTCAAATAACGTTCAAGTCCAAGTTCGGTTTCAAATACCGTTCAGATACTGTGCAAGTCGTCTGTTTTAGTAGCCTCTTATGAGAGGCGGGGCATACCCGGCGTGGCCATATTCTACAAACCCAGCCCACAGGGGGCTATGCAAAAAGTTACCCAGCAACCTAATACTGACTTGTCTATCACTCAATACCACAAGTCATGGCTTTAAAGGGATGAAACTGTTATGTACCATAAATGTAACTTAGAAGCTCCTCCACTGAAAAAATGCTGAATACTTACGATCTCCTCCATCAAAACTCTTCACAGTTGACGTTATTGAAGGATATTCCTCCAAGGCGATTTGGAGAATCCTTGGGACATAAAATGACTCCCACTTCCTCAGGAAAGCAGAATGATTGTCTGGATACAACTGCTGAAATTCCACATTGACCTGTACAAAAATCAGACAAAAATGAGGACCTAACAATGATGTACATCAGAGTTTTGCTCAGCAATTTACACAGTAAACCAACATGGTACCTTGACATAAGGGTCTATATCCACTTTGCACTATTCTCAGGACTATCCCTACATTTATGTAGTTACTCTGAATATTTTCATACCCCATCTCAATTTGAAAATTTTTTACATATGCTCGATAGAAATAAGTGACAGTCTAACACTGACATATATAGTATAAGGAAAGAGCCTTGTACTACACATCGACAATCCAAATGAAAGATGCTTTTTTTACTCAGAAAGTTTAACATGTACATACTTTTTGCATTTGTGTTAGGGTGATATGCAGCAGCACTTAACAACAACCAAGTTACAGCACCTTTGATCATTTTCAAGCTCAGGAGACCCTAAATTATAAACCTATGTCAAGGTTACCACTGGTACAAAATTTGTTTGCCTGTTATACAGGTTGAAATTGCAAAAGTTCATCGTGTATATGTCCCTCGCTATGTACATTGATTACTGTATTGTGATGGTTGATGATGGACAAAGTAACATCATTTAGGGAATAAAGTCAATGGTGCCCATGTCTCTACATCAGATTCGAACAGGCTATGACGTCACGCATATGGGCTGAGAGACCCGAGGCGAACCCATTCATAAATACTTTAACTAAGACGTTTAAAAGTGGAAAAGCTTGCTTTTTTAACGATTTTCCATTGATCATGAATTATTCTCCCAAACTGACTAAATTTTCGCAGAGTGCACATAAGACCGCGTATAGGCTGCCTGCTAAATTACGAGCTATGTAATATGTAGGCTATGTAACCAGCTGCACGCTATAGCTTTGTCGTTTGTAAACACGTGGCCATACTTTGTGACGTCTCTTTTCGAATGTGGATTTTTTTGGAATATTTTGAGCGAGGTCATATTTGAAACGATTTCTCTGGTTTGAATTGGAAATGTACTCCGCCTTGACAGTTTCCATTAAAACTAGATTTGGAGGGACTTACTAGCGTGAGGATATGTGATTTTCTGCGATATTGCTCACCGTGACGTTCAACACACTAACGTGCTGCTACGTTGTTGAAAACAAATAACGTTAGGCCAACGTTTGTCCTAGCCTTAACCTAGGCTACTAACTTATCGTTACGCTGTTTTCGAACGGTGAGTCAGTTCGAATTAGACTCGTACTACTAGACGAAGTCTCCTTACCCGAGTGTCATTTGCAAGCAGTTTCCATCTTGCGATTTGTGGATACAAAGGAGACTTTTCAAATGTGATCTAAAACTGTTTACATCTGTGCACTGACAATATTGATACTGTTTTCGGATCAAAGTAAAACCAGCATGCTTAGCCAGAACAGTTCATCATGTGCTAGGGCCTCACGTTAGTTGCTTGACTTGTGCTGTAAAGTTAACGTTAGACCTAACGTTAGTGGTTGGAAAATGTCATCGCAGAGAGCTTGTTCTTTAGGGGAGGAACTATAAATTCAGACAGATTCCTTTCTGACGTTGAACTTTTCTTACAAAAAGAATGTAGGATACCGCAATTTGGATAGGTTTTGTTGATGCATTACTTTGTCACTAGGCCTGGGCATATTGGACAGTAGCCCATCGTTTCCATAGCATATATTCTATTCTTCGATTGAAATCTCCTTGATGATTTTGGGGCCATATTTCTTTGCAATATACGTGGGGTCCCAACGCTATCTTTCTGGAATATGAAAGATGAGTTTTAAGGTTAGTGAGTGCTCATCACACATTTTACAACTGTATTTATATTATTACCCATCCCAGATAAAGGTCTATTACTGAGGTAAGAAATGCTGTATAATTTCTTCTTATCGGCGATGTACCAAAATCAAGCGGACGCACGATAGTTTGACACGCTTTCAAAGCTGACGTTAGAGCCTAGGCCTGTAAAACACCTTACTCAGCGTGAAATCACTTAAATTTCTCTGAAAAGGCCTGAAATATCGTTTGTAGCCTAGAAGCTGATTATATTTGTTTGGATGTGCAACATTGCTCTCAACCAAATTATATATTATTTATAATTTGGACAGTTTGAGTTACTGAAAAAAATTACAGTTGAAGGCCCAGGCCTACCTATACCTCCTATCCTATACAAACGAACTGTTTACTGTAGTGTTAGAGCTGTGTTTACAATCATGTTGATCAAAAAGTTGCTCTCCATACACCCTATGTCTCTACACTGGATTAGAACATGGGTAACTGACCAATCACAAGCCAGCATTCTCAAAAAGTGTTTATGAATAGGTGATATAGACCCATCCATGCACATTTAAAATTATTTGACATAAATTTATGTCACACAAATGTATGTGAAACAACCACTCAACCACTATTTGGTTTCAGAAACCTAGAAGAATTTTGTTTCAAAACTGCTTGAGGTAAAATGTTGAAAATTATCAGACTATCACTGTTAGCAAGGATTAGCTCTTGTAATAATAATTACAAAAATACCACTGAATGAAATTTGTCCATATGTTATGATACCATGTTAACTTTAATCTACTGTGTAATGTCCATATGTTTACACACAAACACTTTCATACTACAAACAATCCTAGTCTGGATCCTCCACATAAATAGGGGGTTCCCACCGTGTGGTACAGGTACTACTTGTGTTACACTTAGACTTTCTTACTGGTGCAAGACTTGGTACACAATCGGCACTATTTTGAATTGATGGAATGTACATATTGCAAGTGGGTACACACTGATAGTAGCCATTAATGCATTTATTCAATTTATCATTCATTTTGCCAAAGTATGCCACATTATACTCAATACATTATTATATCTGACTTAGGAAGGTACTTGGTATAGGCCTACCAAGTATTCCATCCATTGTTATTGTGTGGGATCACCACAATGAGAAATGGTGCTCCAATAGAAAGAGGTTGTGAGCCCCAGACACTTGGTATAATGACTCACCAGCTCTGGCATATCCTGCATCCTTGGATACTCCTGCAGAAATGTTGTTATGTCTACTGTTTTCTGCATCAACCAGTTTCGTCTGTGGTGATGGGTTTCTTTGAAAAGAGACAGTATCCTTGACTTGTTCACTTTTGTTGGGGGTGTATATTTCATTTCATGTATCTGTAACCAATGACACAAACATTGTTTAGAGAAAGAGAAAATATGCCTCAGATGCAAACAAGTTGGTTACCCAGTCACCATTGTACTGTAAGAACAATAGCTGAACCCCCAGTAAGGAATTATAGGCAGGGTGCGTAAAGTTGAATAGGTAGTAATCCAGGAAGGTATGCAACCCCAACTCTTGCCCATTTTTCTCGGTCCAAGGGGTAGGATTTATGAGAGGGTGGATCTTACTACATGTGGATGTAGCTGATGAGTTAGTTAAACTCTAGAGGCACAACATACAAGGTCTCATCTGAAGTCTTCTTCCTTGGATTTCGTTGTACTTAACATAGTCTCTTTGACACAATGGACCAATCCAACATCCCATGCAGCCTTTCAACCTGATCACTGGTAGTGATCATGAGTTGAAGTCACCAGGCTGTTGCATTTCCAAGTATCTGCATGTACTTTACCTTTTCAGTAATGGCTTGAGTGTCCTCGGCACTGCTGTCCGTACCGGTGCTTTCAAGTTGTTTGGTAGTTTCCTCCTTAGAAAGAGTAGGTTTTCTTTTTTTTTGATGATATTGGCACCCCCAGCCTTATTGTTTTTAGGCGATACTCCAGAAACCCTTGGCCTTGGTGATAAAACTATTTCCTGTGAACATCAAAACCAAACTGCAGAGGTGATATGTGTAGCTAACATAGCATCTATGGTAATTTAATACCCCTCAGATAACTAGAGTACAGAATTCTTTATTTAATTTACTGTTTGACTGAACAGATGTGCCATATTCATCTGATCAAAGGATCATAAATGGTTAGTTTTCATCACTAAAACTATAATGCTACCTGTTCCATCTATATAAAAGCTTTGATCAAAACTTTACACCTTGCTTGAATAACCTTTCATTGATCCAATGATGTTATGGAATGACCTTATAAATACATCAACCACATGTACATGTAATTGTAATTTGGGTAGCAATTAAGTTTTCAGAAGACAAATACTTGGAGATTTTACCACAGTAATATTTTCACAGTGAAATTGCAATATTTTGTTCGCCCAAAACAAAAGCATTCAACTTGCAGCCATGACAGTCTAATATAAACAACAGTGATTAGCCATCTGCACTGCCTCCCCCTCGCAACACACATCTTTCACTCACAAGTAATATTTGGCAAATGCATCTATAAATACAACATTGCATACTTATTGCATATTATGAAGTTTTCTTTGACTTTGTCCATTTCTTCATTCAGATATGTGAAAGGAATGGTGCAAATTTACAAAATCTACTCTAGATACAAACTTGAAATTCCTTAAACTTTTTAATAATTCCTTCACACAGAAAACACATGCCTGAAAAAGGATGAAATCTGGAGTAGGTGTCCTCCAGGTGGGACTGTCAGTCTACAACAATGAAAGAATGTAACTGAATAGTTAAAAAAAAAAACTTACATGACCTTCCATGCCAGGTGTTGTGTCCTTCAATATGGGAAATGTCTTAACTATATCCCGAGCAAATTGTTCCTTCTGTGCAGAAGTCCGATATCTGGAGTTAAAGAATTACACAAACAGTTTAGTATATTCCCTTGGAAAAATTATCTTTGCTAAATCTGTTGCAGAGATACGTAACCACATGAGTACCAACACACTAAGGCTCAAAAAAGAAAATGACTGGTGAAGTTCTTTCAGAGAGCAGCTGGTTACTATATCACTCACTAAAAGAAAAAATCAGTATGTGCACACAAAGACACTTGTTCTTGCTATACTTGCCTATCAGCAGGAAACAGGAATAAAGTCTTCTAACAGGTACTGAATCCCACTGCACCAGATTGCAAGTAAGGACACCCCAAAACTTTTCACAGGGGGAGGGAGAGGCAAACCCATTAGACCCCTTCCCCAGGCCGGCAATTACACAGCTTACTGCATGCCACCCCCTCCCAAAACAGAAATACTGATTATGCCACTGATTAGTCTCATATGTCATCACCCACTCAGGGAAACTGAAATGGCGATGTCGGATGCAACAACTGGTTGCCTCAATATGATTCGTAGCATTCAGCATGGTGGTTTCAATCTAAGCATGAAGTTTTCACACTAAACAGTCTGACTCCCCCCCCCCCCTTCAATTACAATTTAAGCCTGATGATTAACAATTATATAGCAATGCCTATGGTAAATTCCTGTTTTAGAGAGCATAAAACAGAACATACAAACAGAAAATATTGAAAATCACATATCAAAACCACCTTCATATTGCAGCAGTGAAAACACCAGGAACAAAAAGATCTATAAATGTAGCTAGATTTACTAACAGTCCCCATTTGCTGACAAGGTTTGCTGTCTGTATTCGTATGAACAAACGCCGCTGAAGTGTACTTAAGGGCTTCCCAGCTGCAAACCTGTCAATGAGTTCCTTGCCCTGTGGATGATCTGAGAGGTAATCCATGCATGATTTCTGGAACAAGATGAGCAAATTAACTGTCACTACAGTATATAACACAACACTAAAACAAAGATGACACAATCAAATTGGGGTGCATGGGATCGACTATGTACTGGGCATGCAGTTTCTGGTTGGCAGGTCCGAACAAGTTTAATTTCCCCCCAGGCAGAGCCCTTGCCCCCAGATGCCCCCTACTCAGCAAAAGTATAGTGGCCTGACAGGAGGAATAGACAAATATATTAAAATTACTTGGAATATATCCATCAGGGGATGCATTTTAAACCAAAATATATCTATCATGGGCCTAATTTTTCACCCAGAAATATGCTAAAATCTGCGGGCTTTGCCCCATGGACCCCTACTAGTGCCCTAAGGTAGGCCCTGGACTCCAACCACTAAATATTACAGTGGCTTGAGGCGAGGAATAGCCTTATACACTTAAATTATTGGGAATTTTTGCATTTGATGTTGTATTATGAACCAAAATATGCCTAACTGAGACTAATACATATGCTTAAACCTCAGAGTTTCCAGGCCTTTGCCCCTTGGACCCCACCGGGACTTTGCCCTGGACCCCACCAGAGACCCTAAGGCAGTCCCCTGGACCCACCTGCTAAAGCTTGTACTTCGCACTCGGTTTTCGGGAAAAATTTTTGCCCCCAACGTTTCATTCTGCCCTCCCTTTGTCCAACCCTACAACTTTTAAAATTCTGGTGCCATCACTGCTAGGTGACCTATAGCTAAAAGCTACCACCTGCTCTCTGTTGATTCATACAAAGTTTGAATCTGTAGAGTCTGTACGACTGCAGTGCAGTATTATGATTCACAAACACCTTTCAAGACCTGATTACTGTACCTGTACCTGAGTTAATCCATAGACAAGAGGGATACTGTTTTTGTTGCCTAAAGCTGTGAGGTAACTACCTCCAAAAAGGAATTCAAAGGGAAACACTGAAATAACTTACATTTGGTGAACTTGTTGTAAAGGAAGGGCCTGCAACATTGCTAATATCTACATCAGATTCACTTTCTAATGACTCAAGTTCATCACAGCTAGATTCAAGTTCAGACTGACTCCTCTAAAAAGAAAGCATGAAAAAAATAATGTAAGGCCAAATACATTGGTGTATTATGCAATGAAGGATTTTAAGTGACCAAAAAATCACTCCAATTTAAGGTACTTCTACTAAAAACATGCTTCCCGAGACCAACAACCTCACCTTGCCCACCTCATTTCCACAAACAGACAGACACATACACTTAACACATTTTAAAGGGTCAGCATTAATCCTGCAGTTTTCTGAGCCTACCAAAGCATTTATATCATAGTGTTGTATGCACATGCCAGCAATTGCTTCCTGATGCCACCCTTAAATACTGTATCACAGACCAAATTAAATGGTTGTAAAGATGCAGATAAGGAACTGACGTACAAGTGTTCCTAAAATCTGATTCTGTCACAAGCCAGTATTACTGCAACACGTAACTTGTATAAACTGTACAGTACATAGTTGTGATTAAGAGCAAGGAAGTGACTTGTGTGAGCCGCATCAGGCACCCTCACTAATTTCCACCTGGCACTAAGTAAAAAAATGTGTATTCCACCCGGCACCATATTTTCATCTGGCATGGCAAATCTGCAGATAAATTCCATACATGAAGGGTTCAAAACTCAACATACTGGGGCAGACCCTTCCTTACAATCCTCCCCCAGGATGATGATCAATGCGACCATCACCCAGAAAAAACTGGGCAAATCCCTGTAAGTTATATACATATAAGCAGTATCACACAATACTTCATCTACAGGTATTGAATCAACCATTCAGACTGTAGGCACTTGTGAATTTATACTGTAGTATGATACACACAATGGGACATATTTATAAAACTCACCTTATTGTTGTTAGATTTTTGGGCCTCTTCTTCAGAAGACAACTGGCGAAGAGCAAGAGATAGCTTGCGTCTCACCCCAAAAGAAGATATTCCAATATCTTTAAAGTCTTGTTACGTCATTGTTTGAAGAACATCATATTCTACATCATTGTCTACAATATGAAAAATTCGGGTTTTCAATTTTTGTGTGATTTTTCTGTTCAATTTTCAAATTTCAGTTGCAGTATGATGTATGGGCAAAATTTAGCACTTTTATACAGTAATGAGCGAGTTATTTTCTGTTGCTGAGCACTAAGTTGGTACAACCAGGATGTGGTTGTAATCAAGAAGTTAGGTCACAGTAGAGGAATACATTTAAATGTTTACAGACGTGTCTTTAACAAACAAACATGCCAATAAATGCATGATTGTCTTCATTAAATCTAACATGCCTTAGCATGAGACATACAAACAGCACTGGCACTGAACATGAAAACAAAGTTAGTCCTAGCCAAAACTTTCAATCAAGTCACCAGAAACCTGATACATTGCTGCTAATATTGTAGAGGCATATGTCCACTTTCTATCATAATA
>JAIZAY010002024.1:0-11902 GCA_029531755.1 Holothuria leucospilota | reverse complement strand
CCCTATGCAAACAGTTTGTGTAAAGCCCGTTGATGAGGCCGGGTCTCGGTCTAGGACCGTCCTGGTCTCGACTACAGCACTGATCAGGATATGCTGTGTTTCGTATTTTTTCATGATGTTGCGCGGTTCTGAAAGGAACTTATTTGTGTGGCGTATACCGACACGATGACCTTAGGCATGGGGGGAGGCACAAGCTAGGGTGCCGAGTTATACCCCCTCTCTAACCATTGGATTTCGGGTAAACCTTTGGTTTTTTTTTTTTTTTTTGCCAGTATCCCTGGAAGGTTTGGGACTACACTCAGGGGCAATTTTTTAAAGGTGTAATACAAGTGTTTTTTTCCTAGAGAACTGATTAGCTCAGAACCCCTCGGCCGAAAAATCTTCCCGCCCGTAAAACTGTCGAAAAAGTTTTAAATGTAAACGGGTACTCATCAATTTTGGTCTTACATGGAAATCTACTGATATCCCTTTCATACTTGAGAGAAACCTCGCTTCTTAAAGACTGTGGCTCTTTGTCCATAAAAAGGTAACAGCAATTGCCAATGCCGATAAAGAACGTCCCCCCATTGAAGGATGAGGCACCGGCGGGAAGAAATTCGGGGTGATATAAGAAAAGCTTCTCGCAAATCACATTTCGGGGCCGCAAATTAAAACATATGTTTGACTAAATTAATGACAAATATATAAGCCACGGAAATGCATTGTTACCAGAAAAACCCCATAGCATGCAGGACACGGAAAACCGAAAACACTAAGCTCAAAAACGTAGACTGCGATTCCTGGACAAGCGCCCTATGGACTCAAGGAGCGACCCTAAGAGATAGCCGCCTCTTAGCAAAATTCGCCAACCAAGAGCCATATATTAGGCGTGGGCTAACGTCGTACGGCAACTACTGTTATCAACAAAAAATAGACTATTTGTGAATAAAATACTTTTCAGGGAAATGTATCGTTCGCCTTTTTATGTTATGTGATTTCTCTGGTGGGGATAATGGCTTTAAATAGCATTTGTGGAACGGTTTCCATTGACGGTTGCTGCAGACTTATCTCTTTTTCGAACAGAAGGTAAGGGCCGGAGTGATGAAGGCAAAAGGGTGAGGCAGGGGGTTTTCTATGAATTTGCATATTGGTGGGCCTGATTTTCTCTTCTCCAGCCATCCCGATTACACAACTTTTTATTTTCCGAGGCCAGTAATTATTCCTTAAAACGAGGAGACCGCTTAGATGGAAACCTCGATTCGTTATCGAGGTAATGTAAAAGGATATGTACGCCCTCTGGCTTGACAAGTTTGTTGTTACAAGTCAAGTCACTGACTCGGACTCGATTCGACTCGAGTCGCATATTTGACTTGACTTGACTTGGCCATCAGCCAAAATGACTTGACTCGAGTCACCACCTAAAATTACTTGACTTGACTCGGACTCGAGGATAGCATGACTCTAGCCCAATTGAAGACTCGAGTCAGGGGAAATGACTCGAGTCTCATACTGCGACTCGAGTCCTTTGACGCGATGCTGATGTTTGTAAACGTACCAAATTCTGGTTTGTGCATATACATGTCGCGAGGTAGACACGGTCGCAAGTCGCAACACACAGCGCCCGCGTGTAATCAATACCAGCACTGCATGCCTATAGTATAGTTGTCACTTGACAACAAACGGGCCGCGCGCCTCATATTTTTCCCACGAGGTTATGGGCAAATTTGATTTTCATTTTTTTTTTCAAATTTGTTTCAGAATCATGGGTTACGGTTATTTTAAGGGTTAGGGTTACTTGGACTGTGGTTATTTGGCCTGTTTTTTCATAATCCGGTGTCAGAATTACGAGAAAAGGGTCATAAAGCTGTCATTTTGGAATTAGAGGTGTGGCCTATTTCCAAGAAGCTGATTGGTCCATTGGCATGATTTGCCCATAACCTCCTGAGAAAAAAATGCGCCGGCTGCGCGGGGCAGTTCGACAAATCCGCACTCACTAGCTGCGGAAGCATGTCTTTCAGACTATGTACACAGCATGCCATGTATGGACCATTACAACCACCGATCTCACCGGTTTCGATCGAAAAAGAACATGTTGCCCAGACAGGGTTGCCGCATCTGGATGATTCTTGGTCTGATTCAGGGACTTTAGTTGTACGAGATTTTTATCCCTGTGTGAATATTTCAAATGAAATTATTAAAATACAAGCCTGTTCATTTTCTCTCTCTATAATAATTTTGTTGCCTCTGCATAAAGAAGTATTCAAATAATACTACTTGTGCAACTCTGATGGGACTGGCTTAATCCTCAGTAAAGACACGTGTACAGCCGGTCGCCGACAGCTCTCTATACACGGTCCTTACGGCGACCCATTGAAAATCCGGGGTCTTCGACCAACATAGTGCTGGTCGAGATTGATTTCCTTTATAGCAAAGCCAGAACCCAGAGTCTTTATTTACTGACAGTTGCTTTTAATAACTTTAACCCCTGAAAAGTTCCGAAAATTTGAAATAAAATCATCAACTTTGCCACTTCGTAAAATTTACTGTAGCGTTCGAAATATTTGTTGATATTAGAATGCCGTGTGCGTATACATTGTGACATCACACACAACATTTGATTACTGTAGTTCCTAACTTCACATAGGGGCCTACATATACATAGCAATTGCCTCTGCAAACATTTCATACTGACGTAACAAGGTAGCTTATTAGTCCACCGATGTAGTTAGTTAGTTAGTTAGATGAGGTTTAACGTCCCAGTTTCCAACCAATTGGTTCAAGTCGAGACGACCACGGTCTTTTTTCCAGTTGTGCCTCACTTGCTTGTAAAAAAAAGTTCCTTAGTCACACAGTAAACATTACGGCACGAAATAGTTGCTAAGTAATTTCAAGCTTCTGACCCTTTCAAAAAGATCTCAGTGATTAAAAGCAAAACTGTAATACTCCTGTAAGATCTGGAGAAGGACATTCATGCATAGTAGATTAAGATTTTACGTCCAAAATTTGTTGCGAAAAGAAAATAAGTTTCAACCATCATAACGACGGCTGACCCCCCCCCCCCTTGCTTTCGTAGGTCGTTGTAAAGACTTTGTATAGTGAGCTCTCAGCGAACGACACACATTCCTTTACTGAGGACTAGGACTGGTTGTAATTTCGCATCCCCGTGTAATGCATTGTTCATTAGGTGGTGTTGTCAGGGTGATATACACAGTGCACAGTACCGACGATAGCAGTCCGGCCCATGAATATTACGTACGTGCGCATGCATCCACCAAGCAAAGCCAACTGCATGTCGCTGTCATAGGTGGGATTACGAGGGGCGCAAAGGTGCCCTTGCCCACCACCCCCACATTTTCCAGAGCTAAAAAAATAATAAAAATAATAAAAAAAAATAGCGAAAGAAAGCGAGACAAGAGAAATTATAAGAGAATTTTCAATAGCCTATTATGATTAAATTTTGCAATGTAAAATGAAGGAAAACATTCGTATCAAATACCATAAAAAATGCTAGTAACATTTTCTCTGGGCGCTTCGCCAAGTATGAGATCCCTCACAGTTACTCTTCTTGAAATATCCTGTTTACAAGGTTTTGACCTTTTGACCTCTCTCGTGACCCTAAACGACCTTTGACCGCCACCAAAAGTTGCACTGAGCATGTAATCTATATATATATATATCTATATATATATATATATATATATATATATATATATATATATATATATATATATATGTATATGTATGTATATGAACCATCTACAAGCCAAGCACGAGATCCCTCACCCCTCTTGAGACAGCTTGTTTATGAACAATTTTCATGGTTTTGACCTTTGACCTTTGGTGACGTTAGATGAAGTTTGACTTCCTACCAAAAATTAAAGAGATCATCTACTCAATATGGGCAATCCAGATACCAAGTATGAGATTCCTCACAGTCACCCCTCTTGAGATATCGTGTTTACAACGTTTTGACTTTGTGACATTTCGTGACCATAAATGACCTTTGATCTACACCAAAACAGCAGGAATCATCTGCTTAATATGGGCAATCCATTTGCCAAGTATGAGATCTCTCAGTTTCTCTTTTTGAGATATCGTGTTTACAAGCACAGTGTCACATACACTCACACACACGCACATACGGCATCACAATCGCATAGGTTCCTTTTGCCATCGACAAGGAATCAAAACGATAACAAGATGATCTTGATATAATACGCACATATGTGATAAACGGCTTAATTCGGCCCCATGTGTTACGTACAAAACTTCTTCCCTGGCTACAAGCTTAATAAATGTAAGAAAGAATGATAAAACTAAATGGGGGAACATCCATCAAACCTTTTCTGCCCATATTCCTTTTAATTTAACAACATATTTAATTAAACGTTTGCTTACACTCTTAAAAAGTTGGGTAAAAAATTAACCAACTTTTAACTAACACTGGATGTATACGCTCAGAAATTGGGTTAAGTTTGCCCAACAGCTATTGTGTAATGTATTTACCCAGAAGTTGTTTTTTTAAGTTCGGGACGTACAGCAACACAAGAGCTAGGGCAGATAAAGAATAAGAGTAGTGTCAAAGAATGAAAATAATACTGAAACAAAACGTCGAAACCGTAACGCATAAACACATTGAGTGTTTATCGGAGTGTTTATCAACGATCCCGCCCACGCCCACGGCCATGTCCATTGCGTTGCAGAAGAGGGGGCTGAGGCCCAGCCAAAAAATGCAGGAAGTTAAGTTATATGTTTTCAAGTTGCTCCGCCCACTATTCAAGGACCACTGAACCCCTCATGTGTCCATTCTGTGAAATTTATCAACATGTTTCATTAAAATAAATGTACTTCAAACACTGCTCAAAATGTAGCAAATTGCACTTAATTACTTTTCAAATATTTTCCAGCGGGAAGGGGATCCCCCCTCAGACCCCTCAACTACGACAGCACTCAGTTTGACTCCTTCAATCCCCAACTGAGAACAGCTTCCTATATGCTCCTATGCCTATGTCCCGCGTCAAATAGATTGTGGAAAACTACTGTCATATCGCCAGTACTGACTGTGGATCATAGGCGTAGGAAGGTGTTCGAGATTGGGGGCTGGGCAGCTGGGGGCTTAGGGAAACTTTGAGGGTCTATAGTTGCAATTTAATGCAACGTATTGGGCAAATTTTAAGGAAAACTACTGCAAATCCTTTTACATTTTATACAGAGGAAGCAAATTAGGGGGTTTCTTCCTTGGATTGAGGGGGCAGAAGCATGCTCTCGCCCACCACATTTTGACCCCCCCCCCCGGCTTCCTACGCCTATGCGCAGTGGATTTCCAGCAATGATTAAAAAGAAATTAACAAGGTAGGTTGCATGCTGAAGTCCTCTACCCATGTTCCCTTTCCTCACAGGACATCTCCGGTACTAGGTATAATCACTACACTTTGAAAAGAAATAGAAAATAAGGTTCCGGTAAACATGTTGCACTACCAATGGGAAATAGTGAGTGCCAGTTGATATACAATACCCATTGTGCATCGATAAATGTACTTAGGGCCCCACCAGTGAAGTCTTACAAGACAAAACCACCACCCACATATCAAAAACGAGGTAGACCTTCGCAACTGCGTAATTCACCGTGGGTCTGAGCTACTCCAATCAGAAGTTTCCCCAGTCTGAATTTGAACTTGCAGCGTTCAATAGCGGACCCTGGAAATCCGGGATCGTCTGCAATTAGTCGGGGTAACCCCTTATTAAAGCAGGGAGTTGCAACCTCCTGAGTAAAGCCTTGTATTCTTTTGGTCCCACAGAAAGTTTCCACGCTTGGCCGACGTGTGTTACTCCTGCGCCTATATTGGCTGCACTCGTCAAAAGAGGAGTGCATGTTCTACACCTGCTATGAAGGTAGAACTGAAATGTTTAAAAATGAAGCAGTCTCTCGACTCAGGGTGACCCTGACGAAGTATATAAATAATAGCCCCGCGGAGCAGTCTCTGTTTGCCCAAGTCCCAAACATGATATTACTGAACAAGGAATATGCCGTACAGCCTGCTACGTACGCAAATGTGTTCATGAAATCAAGGAGGTTCTTGATGAAATCATGAATGCAACGGACGGGGTTTGTAGGTGGTAGATACAACGATAAATCAAGAAGTAACAAGATACTTTTGTTGCCTTCCATTTCTTGCAAGCTCTAGTTTGCCTGAAGTGCCCCACATTTTGTGATGAGACCAAGCCAGGCCGGATCACGTTAAGCAGGTCCTATCCTATTTTCTTGTCTTATACTGTAACTGGAAAAACTGGTCAATACACTTGTCTTAATTTAATAGGCCTAGTTTAGTTTCACGTTAGGCTACAACAAGTAGCCTAGCCTAGGCCCTAGGTCTGGGGCGCGCCTAGGCCAAGGCTAGGCCTAACGTAGTCCTTGAACAGGACAGTGTACTGCGTTAACGGTAAAACCTACTCCGTACCGTAGTGTGGAGTAAAACAAAGCATCATATAAATAAAAGTAATGGAGAACGCTAACACAGTGCATCCATGCATGCTCAACTGGTGAAGCAACGAAAATTGTGAGGGCGCTTTCGTTGTACGGCAAAAGACCGGTTGATTGATGTCTCCGTACGTATAGTGTGCATTCTGCTGCAGAAGTTATAGCTTATTTTATCCGTTTTTCGAAAGATTAGGAGTAATTTCCACAACAGAAATAAGTCATGGTGCCGTAAGTATTTCCTTGTGGCTATTCACACGAAAATTTTCGTATGAATAAGCCTACCTGTAGTCACAATTCATACACAGAAAACTTTAGCCGACTGGCATATGTACAAAGCCATATAAATGGCTCTGCGTAAGTACACACATGCACGTGAACGCTGATAGTATGATTACGTTACGGTACAAATGATCGGTGCAAGTGCATGTGAAACACACACTCGTACTCGGACTGAAGGCCTAAGTAAGAACAAGGCATTTTTAAAAGCAAACTTGAAAAGCACTGGGATGTTGTTTTGCGAGTATTCGCATAAATCCCATTTGTTTCCCGACCATTTTTTGCCTACGGAGAGGACATTAAATCTAAAAGATTTAGCCTACTTGTGTCAATTAAGTTTTACCGCAGACTCGGAGGAAACAGTACGATAATACTTTACTATAGGCCTACATGCACTTATAGCTGCATTATAAATCGTATGACGAACCTAGCTAATGTTTGAAAAGCATGATGATGTTCCGTCGTAACATGAGCAAGAGAACAGAAACCGATCTAGCTGGTTTTCAAAAAACCACCCAAATGTCAATTTTAGATCATCGACTCATATTCCTGTAAAAAGAGTGGAATTTTAAACTTTTGCACGAAAATTTTCGTATGAATAGGCCCCACCTAAGTATTTTGTTTTACACTCCAAACTTGAAAACTTGTAGACCTAGGGGCCTAGTTTCTTTGCCAATACTTGGGGCAAAAGCAATGACATGATATTTGCAATATGCGCAGATGCTCTGTTGCCGTACAACCAAGCCAAATCAATGGCTTCAGTCCAGATCGGCAGACGTCATTCTCCTTTACTTTTATTTCTATGCAAAGCATAGAGTCCTGTTCAAGGACTAGGCCTACCGTTAGGCACTGACTTTAGCTAGGCTAGCGTTACTTCTTCGCACACCTGTTAGTCGTGACTTCACCACCCCCGCTACCCCCTCCCCGGTACAACTATAGAATGCAGGGCCACTCTTGAATACCACCTAGCATCCGGATGTGCGGAAGCGATGTGACTGTGTTTATCTTACTCCCTGAACTTTGGTTTGACTCTGCATCCGAGCATCTGCGCAGCCACCCTAAGATTAACTTATATTGGTGAAATTATTTACTCCGCATCCAAGCATCCGTGCATCAACTCCAAAATATAGCTTAAGTGGTCTTAGTAAGGAATAGACAACAATAAGTCGTTATCATGAAAGAAAGTCATAGATAGAATTATTGCTTATCATAAACTTATAGAGTAACATAAGTTTTTCTAGTATCTTGGAAAAGCAAGGTAAAACAGAAATTGGTCTATAATTACTAGCATCTTTATTATTACCACTTTTAAAAATTGGAACAATATGGGCAGTTTTGAGAGACTCTGGAACAAGGCTGCGACGGTTAAACAGTTAACCGACCGATCGATCGGTTAAACAACCGCCAAATATTGTTTCGTTTAACTGTTGTTGCATCCTAATAAATCTGTCGCCGCAGTTCACCAGTATACCTAAACTCGTTTATGCAGTAAACCGCAGAACTTACTTGACCAGAACCACGTAACAATGGGTAAACTTTGGATGGAAAATTACAAAAGGTTAAAAAAAGACCTTTACAATGTCAGTTGCACAGTCTGCGATGCGTTGCTTTGACTGGTATATCGATCCGTTCGCCCCATGATCTGGGAGTGGTTTGCCGAAATAATGTGACAATAAACACTTTCACGCAACATTTTAAAAGGATTAAAATTATCAAAGGTGCAGGGATTAAACTACTGTACGCAGTACACGCTACAACAATCCATCATACCTTTTAAAGCGTGGAGCACCGTAAACTTGATAGATAAGACTAAAAAAGTTACCTCTAGAAGGCAGAAAAAGATATGCTTAATATCGTTCAAAATTAATGCACTTTGGGAATTTTCCCGGGCGTAACTTCCAAGGTTACGTGTGTACAGTTCATCAGTCTCAAAGCATATATGCAATCTGCACGAAAAAGTGACCAAGCTATGTAGCTCTGGGCTTAATTATGCAACCCTGGCTTGCAAGCCTTGTAGGTGCAACTAAAATATTTGTAACTACGTTAGCCTCCCCATTTAAGCTGACTTAATAATTTTAACAAAAGACTATTAAACATTTTTTATAATTTTTTCAACGTTAGTATAATTCCTGGAAAAGTTTCAACCCCCAAAATTCGCAAAGATGAGTGAAATTCTTTCGGCCATTTCATTTATTAACCCCAAATTATAAAATATGGAGCATTCCAATGGTGAACTTCATGAATAATCATATTAATTTCGAACATAAATAGCACAGTACGTTGGACTTGCTGAACGAACTGGCGCACTGTACATACGTGCATTGTACAGTACAATACAGCATTTGTAATTAGCAGAGGTGATTGAGCTTGCTGAACGAACCGGGCTGGCCGGCCAGCCATGTGCTTCGCTGCTTCGCACGTTGCATGAACGATCGTTCATGACATACCGTACGTACATTGTACAGTACAGTATTGCGTACGAGACAACTATGCCCGAGTCCCGTTATAACGTAAAGTATGAGGGCAGCTGCCGTTATCGGAAAGTTTCGCTGTTCATAATTACGAAGAAACTGGTATTTTCAGTAGGTATTAGGTAAAAAGACATGCGATGTAAGGCAAGTTAAACTTCAGTGTTACAATTTTTTACGGAGCGTGCAGTAATACATATGGGTAAAAATTTTCACACCATTACGACATAACGGTGCTGGAATTCTTAGCAGACACACGTATATTACGTATGAATTGCAGCAAGGTCACAAGGCACACTATAGTACACTGTATGTGGTATGTTTGTACTCGACACTGCTGTCGGCGTGTGTGATACTGTATCGCTGTAGCCGGAGAAGTGTGTCTTGAACTGCGATAATGCCAGTGATATCCATAGGCTTTTCATCTTACGAGGCTATGTTAGACCGCAAAAATCTCGAAAACGGTAATCAGTGGCATAACAAAAAGTATGCATGTTTGTGAAAAGTTTGAATAAATGCATGATTCGCCCATGCGTACAGACTGCTTGCCAAAACATCGCAAATAATGCAAACATTTTAACTTGCACGCTACGTCGACGATCATCACCACCGGCCCCATTTTAAGTGTTGAAACTTTGGTATTTAATGTGGTGGGGCTCTTCCGAAATGTTTATTTTGTTTGTATACCTTGACTTGTTTTTATTTTTGGTTAACAGTTAACCATTTGGTTAATAAAAACGGTTAAACGGATAGTGAATTAACCAGAAATGCACAGCCCTACTCTGGAACAATGCCTTGCTTAATAGAAAGATTAAACACATACGTGAGGTGATTACAAAGGTACAGAGCAACACGTTTAACTACCATTGGTAAAATGCCATCCGACCCTGCTGCAGAATTTTTAAGGGATAGAATCAGGTCAAGGACTTCGTCAGTGGTTGCGGGGGTAATGAAGATTGAGTCGGAGACAGGATTATCAAGAAAAGAGTCATAAGTAAAAGAGGGCAGGTATATTTTGTTGCGTAACTGGGCCAACACTTATGAAATAATCATTGAGTATGTTGCTAACTTCTTTAGGATCCGAAACAGTATCACCAAGGTGAGTGATTTCAGCAATAGAATTGTCCTTACAGTGACCGTGGAGAAGGCGATTAACAGTAAGCCAGGTAGTTTTAATATCATTACCACAATTGCTGAACAGTCCTTTATAAAAATTATTTTTGGCACAACGGATAACAGAGTTGAGGCGGTTGTGAAAACGTTTGTAGTCATTGAAATTTTGAATAGTGCGTTTTCGTAGATACTTCTTATACAATCGGTGTTTTGTTTTACACGAAATTAGAATACCCGATGACATCCACTCCTTACCGTTAATTTTTGAACTTAACTTGTGCGGAAGAAGAGGCAAACATTTATGATAGTGATGAAGAAACATCTCATTAAATTTATTAAATGCAGTATCAGCATCATCACATTTGTAGACATACTCCCAAGTGTCACATTCAAGAGTACTTTGAAGAAGATTCAAAGTGTCAGGAGTGACCTTTCTTCTTTGAATAATTTTTGAATAATTTTTGTCTTAGAAGTATTATTTGTCAAATTTAAATCACAAATAGCAAAAATTGGAAAATGATCGGAAATATCATCTGGAATTACACCTGACAAACATGCTTTGGTTAAAGTATTTGAAAAATGACATCAAGAAGAGTAGCAGAGGTAGATGTCACCCTGATGGGTATAGTATGAAGGGGAATGAAGGCATGAGACTGAACCAAATTTATAAATTCTTTACAGGTATGATCAGAATGACTTAGCAGATTGCAATTGAAATCACCCATTACAAAGCAGTCTAAATTCTGTCAACTCAAAGAAGAGAATACTGAAGACAATAAATCAAATGTGTGATACTCATTAATACCTTTAGGGCAGTAAACGACTCCTATTAACATATGAACATTAGAAGAAATAGTTTCCACAAAAAGTGATTGGAGAATACCCTCAGTAAAAGTATTAAGATCAAGAAGAGGTTTATACTTAAGAGAGGAATTTACATAAAGGGCTACTCCACCACCACGACCACATCTGGAAGCTTTTTCAGCGGAGTATCCACGAATTTCATACAAACCAGATGGCATATCGTCTCCACTAAGCCACGTCTCGGTGATTCCAATAACAGCTAAAGGACTCTTATCAAACGCCCAATTTTTTTTAGTGCTACTCTATCCCAGCTCATGCATAAATCTTTCTGAGCAATCTCCTGGATATTTTACAAATGTGTATTATATGTACAGCCATATACTTTATCATTGTGTGAAAATGGTGGAAACTTCAGGTCAAGGAGGCAACAGATTAAATTACCACCTGACCAGTATTTGCTTCCATGGAACAACTTTAGATTAAAAATGATATGTGGTTTTTTAGGCTAGTTCGTATTTTTGCTTTTTAAATCGCATTCTTCGACAGTCCTTGCACAATTTCTAACAATCAACTCATTACTTTGGGATACAAAGTTTTCACTACATTTCTCTTGTCTGGAAGTTGTTACTACACTTATTCCGAAATTCTAGCTTCATCCAGTCTTAATTTTCATAATCTGGATAAGGATTGACAGTCCTGTCAACCTCTACATTAGTTTCACCAACCGTTAATTCTTCAGTTGGAAGGAAATTTGTGGAAATAAGCATTCACAAACTGGAGCCAA
>JAIZAY010002023.1:0-11902 GCA_029531755.1 Holothuria leucospilota | reverse complement strand
TCCTGTGAAATTCATGAAATAATCCTTTCCCAAACAAGGCTGACAATTTCTAAACTTTCAAAGTGGACAATTTCGACAAATGTGGAAGCACTGGCTACCTGCCTCTACACATTAAAGGGGCTGTTGCATTTCATAAAAATATGCAGGAATGTTCCTATTCTTCTAAATTCAGTTTAATTGGTGACTGCATGTACTTTGCTTGACCAATACATAACGAAAACATCAATGATAGATTATGATAGCCCTATTTACCGATGATGTCCAAGCCCTTGAAATTTTCCTCAAGATGTTGGGAATTTAGTAGGCCTACTCAGTGTGAAGCTATTTTTTTTACAACATGAATCACAGGCCCGAACTATGAGTGGGGTGGTTCAGAGGGTTCAGGTGAACCTCCTTACAACGAAAAAACCCTATTTGTCTTGAGGGACCCTCCTGACATAGGACCTAGCAACTAACTAGGCTGTGTTAAAATTGATTGCTGTCTTCCCAGGGATGTGTGTGGGGTTTATCATCTAATTAGGGAGCAGATTGTCCCCCGGCCCCCAAGGAAGAAAAAGAGACGGAGGTAAACAACTTATGTAATAGACCTATCTGGGGAAGCATAGGCAATAAACTGCCTCACCAAGCAAAATTGAACACGATAAGCGAAAAGAGCTTTATATATTTATTCCACCTGATGGCAGTCATTTTAAATCTTAGTCAATTAAGGTAACTAGAACTCCACTCCCTTTCCAGTCTTAAAGAAGAAACGTGATTCGAAGGTGGATAAGGATTCAGACGAACTGCCCCTTTCCAGCAAGCCTCTAGTAACATGAGCAGACCCCCCCCCCCCCATTGACCTTAAAATTTGTTATCCACCCTTTCTGGAAAAAATATCTTAGTAGGGAAAATCGGTTACAGAAGTGCCCCTGAAATGCGCAGAGAGTAACAACGATGAACAAAGTACTGACCGATATTTGCTCGAATGGCACCTAGATAAGTACTACATATTTAAAAACCTGATGTAAGTTTGCCCTCTTCCTTCAAGTTTCCATTGGGGTAAAGATCCAATTAAGAGTCCCACCCCCGGAAGTCAAAACATGGCAACCCCTTCTGGTAAAATTTCCTCTGCATAGCCACCTCGATATACTTTACCTGTCTTTCTTTTAGGAGATCAGCTTTTTAAATGTGACCCAAAATTTTCGCGCTCTTAGAACGTTATGGAGTCTTTTTATACTTTGGTTTTGTACGGCGAAATAATACCATTTCTGCCATCTTGACAGCCGTAAGGGCAGGAGGATCTACAAATAACCTGACCCCGTGGTAATTTGTAGTTCTGAAAATCGATTCAAGTGGAAATGTATAGTTCCTTTAATCTATTGGAATATGTAGAGAAATTTGAAAGTCATAAGAACACAAAATTAATATTTCTTTACATCTAGTCCATTTTCCAGTTTTTTTTCAGTATAAACCGTCTCAAATACTTTTGCTTTATTCAACAGCCAGTATGCTACAAAATACTCTTCTACATATAGACCTGATTGTGCAAGAGCAAAGTTTATAACTAATTTGAGAAGAAGGGGGATCCTTTGCTCCAGAGAGAAATTTTGAGAGAATTTTAAATATAATGGTAAATTTTGCAATGTAAATTGAAAGTAAATATCAATATCAAGTACAATAAAAAGCTAGAGAGATTTCTCTTCTCACGCACGCGCAATGAACACTAACTAACACAGTAGCGGAGCTGAAAGGTAGGATGGCCAGGGGCAATTGATGATGAAAAGTTTCTTTAATACCTTAATTCAGATGTCTCTCAAAGTATGGGAGTCGGCTCCTCACCACACTGTTATGACTGGAAGCTCTGAAATAAAGGTCACTATAATATACATCATTGCATATACATCATTTTACACACCATTGTCCTTGCATACACAGTTCAGAAACCTACCGTGTATAGGGATTCGCAATTCTCAATAAATTTTTCCAGCTCAATATAAGTAGCAGGTTTCTCGCACTGCTGTCTGTGGAAAACCTTTGTGGAATTGCCTCGTAATAACTTCATGTAGGACAGCTTGAGAATATTACTTATTTCAAAACCCTTGCCACCTAGGCACGTAACCAGACTAGGATAGCAGGGGGCCAAACCAAGCTCAAAGGGGGAACTAAGTATAAGTTATTGCACAGGGGCCTGGCTACGCCCGCAGAGCAGGGGGACCAAACCAAGGAGCAGGGGGCCTGGCCCCCAAATGCCCCCTTGGTTACGGGTCTGTTGCCAACCCTCTCGCTGCTTATGTTCCTCACCAACTACCAAAAGCCAACAAATTTAAGAAAACTTCTCGGGGAGGACCCGGCCTCTGTCCCCAGACTATTACTTTGCGCCTTCAAAGCTCTCGGCCAAAAGTTTTGCAGGCCACACTTTATCAAGATTTCATGCAAATTTCATTTTTCATTTCATTTCGTTTACTTGTTTTATCACAACACAACATTTGCAAGTAACAGATAAGGTAGGTATCAAAACAATAAAGAGAATGTTGAGAAAGGAAGTACTCTTTAAAACTTTTGGGGGCTTGAATAACAAGAGCACTCCTAGAGAAAAGTCGGAAATAGAAAACAAACATGAGAAGGTGTAAAGCGTTACTAACCAAACCGAGGACCATAAAACCCCACCGTTGCACCCCGCTCAACCAACTCCGATGTTAATATTTATTTATGAAATATCTTAGAAAGCCTTTCCTCTGAGAAGCAACTGATCGACTTAGCTAATACTTTTGGGGTAGAGCACTGTTCTAAACAAGAGGGCAATCCACGGAGTTGCTTTTCTCATCGCCAGCACAGGCACTGTGCTGAGCCGTATAATTAGAGGACGCACATCAATGTGGAACCACAGAGCAATATATATCCTGCTCTATGTGTGGAATATAGATAGTTCTCAGTGACGTCACAGCTAGGGGTTGGCAACCGCCATGTATGAGGGCAAGCCTGTACACACATGCCGGGGTTGCCCTCCGACATGCCTGAAATAATACACGTGAAAAGCTCCTATGACGTCACGTGAGAATTATCTATACCGTCCGAAATTGAACCCGAATTGGAGGTCACGTTATGTAGGTCACCTTCGGAAATAATATAACACTATAGAGCAGGATATAGGAACACCTGCTCTATGTATTACACTGAGCGATATGGGCATGGTAACGCACCCTACACCTGTAGCGTGTCTTTAACGCATCCGTGGCCTCTAATGCTTTAATTCGCACAATCACGCATTAGCTCGCACCCACATCATTGCACTGCGTCTAGTACATGGATTGCCTTAATAGCAACTTAATAAAATGGCTACACATCACAGTATCTGACGCAAATGTACTAATTAGGGGATAAATGCGAGGGTGCCCGGTCTTAAATGTGATTTGAGACCGACGATGACGTCATCACAGAGGCTGGGAGGACCGAGCCGACAGCCGAGGTCCGCTGCCGCTGTGATTACGTCATCGGAGTCTCGAATCACATTAAGACCAGGGCACCCTGCTTTTATCCCCATTCATAAACACTCAACATTAAAATGCTGAGAATCGAAAAAAACTTTGAATTTTCGACAAAATTTTACAGATCATGTTTTCATTCTCCCATCTAACTTAGGACTCTATTATGACGTCATGTTTAGTTTCTTGCGATAGTAGCGAACAACTTTAAGCCAAAAGAAAGTGGACAACCACGCAAATATTTTCACTTAACATATTGATTGTAATCTCAATTCATCGAACGAAATTTAACTGGATTAATTTAACGCAAAATTGTTCATCTCTGAATTATCATACATCGTTGTAGAGATGAGGCTGAGCATTAAAACAAGGAAACTAACTTCTAGCTGGCTATTGTTTACAGTGAAGTTCTACTCCACGAAAGTTTCACAGAGGTAAATACACAGTGCTGTGCAGTTACGGTTCTACTGTAATATATTGTGTGCAGTGCAGTGCAGCATTCAACGACATGCATGCGGACATTTGACTGCAAGTAGTTAACGCACAAGATCGTTCAAGATCCATAAGTAAGACGGTGGTTTTAGGTGTCTTAAGCCTTTTTGGAAAAGGATTATAGTGTTGGTAACTTTGAAAATGTGTTCAAGTGTTTAATACAGATTATGCAGGCCTAACGTTAGGACTAGCTTAAACTATTTACAACATTAGTTCATAAGAAGCCTAGCTCGGCGTAGAACTAGAAATGAAGACCGTGCTGGCCGCTAGTTTATCGCTGTGCTGGCCTGTTATGTCTGTTAGTGTTAGCGGAATTGGTTCAAACGTAAAAACCTGACAGTGACACTGTCAGTAAAACCTGTTTACCATTGCTCTGCATGTCATAGTTATAACACAGGCCCCATGCTGGCATTAGCAGCACAGAGACCAAATTCACTTTTCATTACCATGCAGTCAAACTTAGGAGAATAAGGAGTGGAATATTTGTAACAGGCAGACCGTTAACCAAATGTACCCTTGGCATATACTGTAAGGTTATATACGCTCATTTAGCCATACCACTGCCAGTATCCAAGAAGATGAATATAGTTTTGCTAGCATTCATTCATGGGATGAAATGAGCAGTATGCTTTGGAATGGTTATAGCTACAGGGGTGCTAGGCATAACAGTATACTACAGTAGTTTACAGTAACTGGTTTTCTTACTCTGATGTTATGGTTTATGTTGCTATGGTAACACATCATGGATAAAGCATAGTGCACAATGCAGTAGTAACAGTGATATTCAATTCACCTTGAAAAAGTAATTCTCCTAAACTGGCAAAGGCCAGTCTCGAATGCGATTCGAGACTGGTCTCGAATGGTTTTCAGCCAATCAGAATGCAGGAAATCAATAAAGGTGTTTATGAATGTGTGACAAAAACGATAAGTACCCTTACTTATTATTACCTCTGGGTTTACAAGTAAATCCAACCCCAAGAATACGAATCTAAAACTCCATTGGCCTACAGACGTCATGATAGCGCTAATAACGACTTTTCGATTTCAGGACGGTAGACAAAGAGGACGGAACGCGCAGCAAAAAACTTGACTGCGCATGAGTAGAAGCCAGCATCGCTCCGTCCTGTTGATTTTCAGGACGGTCGTCGACCGATTAACGTTCTGTTAGAAACAGGACGGTACAGGGGTTGCCATGGTAATTTCCCTCGTCCATAACGTACTGTTTCTGTGACGTTAAATTTGAAGTTAGCTGTATGCAAATGTACATCGTTTGTTCATGTAGCATGGAAGCTGCTGACAAAAAAGAACATGACAAACAAGAACAGTGCATATCTGGAAAGCCATTTTACGAACGATTCCGTGCTAAGCCAAGGAAAGCTATCTTGAGGTAGAAACTTTCAAATTTTTGTAAAATACCCAGTAACGATGGCGCCTCTATAATCCTGTGTAGGTTCGAGGTTCGTCATTGTTACAACTTAGCGATGAGTGTGGATGCTAACAAAGCACTGCAACTTAGTTCATTGTTTTGTTGTCATTCTACCGCACCGTCGTCTTTAAAATCGAAACGCCTTAAATGTCAGGACAGAACGCCGGGCGCGCGTGCGTTTAACCCTCAGTCCTGTTGCTCTACCGTCCTGAAATCGAAAAGTCGCTAATGGGGCTGCCCGGCGTTTTCGTCTTACCGGCAGAGGGCGCTATCATATGGTTCCTACTCGAGTCCTTTTATACGATAAACTATGTAGGAACCCTAAATCCTACAAAGATATTACAAACATAGATCACCCAATCCGGACAGTATATCATGTAAAAAAAAATATATTATGCATGAGATGCAAGTCTCAAGGCACGAATGTGATAAAAAACCCAAGAAAACATAAGGATTTGTTGCATAGATACCATCAAACTCCTATAGGCCTACCTACACTGTAAGACGCGCTGACTCTGTATGGAGGCCTAAATACCGACGCGGAAATGTGGATTTGAATGCGCGTCGTTCCATACAGTGATCTGCGTCCAAAACTAAGAACGCGCTACAGAAAATTTCATTGTTAAAGTAGTTTGCGTGTGTACCTTTAACAACGCGTTCTGTACTCGCATAATACCGTCATTTCTCTGTGTATAATCCGGAAATGATTGACTAACACTACTGCGCTCTTGGAAAGCGAACGTTTTGGTTGCTTTTCCGTTGTTAGCGCGTAAGAATTTAAATGCATGTATAAAGGTGCGCTAGTGAAAGTACCATAGAAACTGACCAATTGTTTTCAAAGTAATAATTAGGAAAGCTCCTAAAATTAAAAAAAAAAAAAAGCTCCATGTGGGTTAAGTGGAATTTATTGAGGAACGATACATCTAGTACAACTACGGGCTATAGCCGAGCGATCTATCTGTGACTCGGGCTGCAGCGAGCTAGCTACTAAGCCGTTATAGACCCATATTAGGGATATGTAGTCTTCTTTTATTCTTTTTGGATATTTTAACCCTCCTGACCATTATCTCTTGTTTTTCTTTGGGTTCTGTCTAGGAACAATTTCTTGCTGCGTACTACAACCAGAAAGCTCGTATTTTCAGCTTCAACGACAGTAACAGAAAGCACGTAGGCCTAGACGACAATAACAAGCGCATAATTTGTTTACAAACTTCGCGGTTGCGTTTGAGTTTCGCGCAACTGGTAGGAACCATATGAGAGCGCCCTCTGTCGATTTTCACTCGGCCGGGCAGCCCTATTGTAAATAGGGTGTGAGCTAAATGGAAAGATACAAAGATGTTATAAACATAGATTCCAAACTTAAAATGGCGCGTTGACTCCCCATGGAGCCATAATATCGGGCCGGAAGTGCTGATCATGCTCTGTTCAGTCGTTTGGAGAGCAAACAGACAGATGTCTTACAAAAGCATGAACACTTGTTATTTTGAAAAATTGTAAATTTAAGGAGTATCACTCCTCAATAGATTTCACTCAAAAGAAGGACTTCATTTCTTCCTTGCGGCATTTTGCATTGCATTAAGTGCACTTGAAAATGTACGCACAATGGCACGTTTGAAGCTCAGCTCATGGGCCTATTTATTGGTCAGTTTTTCTTGAATCTTCAGGTAACGCACTTTTAAGTGAGCCTTTAATATCTAAGTTACGCACTCACAACGGGAAATCAACTAGCGCGTTTGCTTCCAGGGCGCGCAAAAGTGTCAAGTATTCCGGATAAAACACAGAGAACGTTATCGAGCGCGTACACAACGCTCACGCAAGCCACGCTATTTTAGGAATGAAATTTCCTGTACGTACCTATTATTATACGCACATCACCGAATAAAAAAGCAGGTATGTCAAACCCACATATTTGCATCTCCATGAGGTATCAATCTCCATAACAGTGTAGATATAGGACTTTGGCATCTATACTTATAATAGACATTATGCATTAACATCACACTGACGTCACTTTGGGTGAAAACAATGAAGCACACGTCTGAAACGTGCACTCACGGCGTAGATTTCGCCGCACGTGTAGTAGACTTACGCGCGTGTACGATTTGTTACAAATCAGCTGTCTGCATTTATTGGTGTAACTTGCAAAGATACGCGCATTTCCTCCATTTTCCTCCAAACGAGGGAGCACTTTCTCCTTTGTGACTAAGAGTATTTATTGACTGGAGACCAAGGTCAAAATGGTGGAACGTCCGACCATTTAGGTGGCGCGCCACCATTAATTGTTGCTATTGACTTACACACTATACAGACCTTCTTACTCGGTCTCTCATTCCTTGTCAAAGTTTTCAACACTAGCTTGAGACCCATCAATGCGAAGCTCACGTGTTGCTTGTTACTGGCACATAAAAATTCCCGTAGCATGACCATTGACTTTCCGAGCTACAGGCGTATGAATGCAAAACAAGTGATCCGTCCCCCTTGTCACTCACCAATGTATAAGATAGGTCCGCTGTCTTTCCAAAGCCTCGCAATCAGCTCAGGTGGAACCAATTTCAACCATTTTTTTCACAGCATAATCTCTAACTCAATCACTACCAAATACATTCAACAAAGGATTCACTGCCCTCTCATAACACGGTCAAAAATCAATCCAAACAAAATTTATAGGGACTACATGTAGAGGGTTCACCTTCTGGCCAAAGTGCAATTTTATGTAATGGTGGAGCGCCCACTTAAGACGGCAGGGAAAAACGCGGAGGGAGACTTGGTCAAGTTTAAAGGAAACGCTGTCTTCTTTTACAAATCATCACACCATGAAACGTGGACAATGGTCACCTATTGTTGGCAGATGCTTAGCCCTACCCCTAAGAAACTTAATCCATAGTTACAATACAAGAAGGGCATTTTAAAGTCGGTCATTTATGAATATTCAGTCCAGAGTGGCTTTCGTTTAGAAACAAGAATTGCTTTGGGAACCTAGGCAAATTCGGTATCAATAAAGACAGGTCTCCCGGCTACTTACGTAGCCGGGAGCCCTGTCTTTATTGATACCTTTCGTATCAAATGCAATCTACATGAAATATGGAATCGATTTCATTTAAGAATGGGAAAAAATTCATAAAACTATTAGCAATTTCAAGCGAAAAAATGCAACGTGGAAAGGGGGGGGGGGGGGTGGTACGACTTGATAATAGGCTACATGCAATAGCGTGTAGTGACCTGATTTGGAAATTTACAGTAAGATATGATTAACAAAACGAAGCCTAATTAAGAAAAGAAAAATTGGGGACAAGGAGAAGTCGATAAAAGCTACAAAAAGGAAGATATGAAAGAAAAAGCAACTGTAAACAGTCGACAGTTCCTCAACACTAAAATCGCAAAACGAGAAAAAACACACTGCCCAATCTCCAGGAGGCCTTGAACTCACGTAGGCCTTAACAGTCGGAGTCGAGCGCCTTACCAACTACGCCACGACAATGCTGATAATCCAGCGCATTATAATTAATATTTATAGTCTATGGTGTTACGTTGTGTGATATACAAGTAGAAGTGCCGGATGTAAGGGGGGTCCTGAGCTCGGAGCGAGCACCCCTTTTCACTTGCATCCTTAAATATTGGTACCGTACTTTAAATTGCCTGAAACACGCCCCCAAAATTTGTTTCAGCATGCTTGAATGTTACGCTATTCATGTTTATAGCAGGGCTTGTAATGAACGTTTCTTAAGAGCCTGCCCTATAAATGACATCAATAGGGGTGGGGAAGGGGCATGGAAAAGCTCAGGAGCCGTGGTCTTTGCCGGTCGCAAAATTTTCCAATTTCTTCTGTAAACATGTAGTAGGGATAGTCCTCAGTAGTAGGTACGATAAAATGTGTAATCCCGACGATGGCCGAGGATAGCGCCAGAATTTGCGCGACAGGGGTCCAAACTTCCCTATGTAGGACTGCAGCCTGAAACTACGACAAGGGAGACGGAGTGCCGTAAGGGTCGTGGAGAGTAAAATTCAAAATTTTCGGCGCGCATTTTGGGTTTTTAGGCGTGGAATTGGAAAATTTGGTGGATTTACTACAGGACCTGCCCTCATTTAAATCAAAATGTCAAGTAAACCACAAGTGGCGATTGGCTACTGTGGACTACTTCATATTTTAACGTTTCCCGACTACACTGGGAAATTTAAACGACCTTGCGGGGATCCGTCCTCGACGAGGGACATACATGGCACCTAACCCCCATCTGATTTCACCACTGTAAGTCCCGACGACGATCAGTCCCTTGACTTTCTGACTTCCTAGCTTGGTCTCAAGAGCACAAATTCTCCAACTCGAACACGACATTTTCGGCCCCCTTCGGGCGCTGTAGAGTTCGAGCTTTACTTACTTGTGACTTTAACATGTGTGACATGGCCAAATGGTATGTCCACCTTTTAAGTTAGTTTACTATTTAGAGTGAGCCCTCTACATAACACCCCCATACTCATGACTCACCCCTCACATGAGGTGGTCCTCTAGCCAAGCCATGCCACTTGTGATCTGCAACTTGTGAGCTTAACACCTATACATGTTTGACCATTTGATAAAAAGCTATTTTTCAATGTCTAACTTGTAAATTCTCATTGGAAGCCTTGTGAGTTATCTATTGGAAAGGTTCCTTTGAATTGATTGGAAGCAGAGGGCTGGGGTAAGTTCATATTTTGTGTTTTCTTAGATTTTTGTACTATTTTCTGAAAGTTGATAAGGGTCAGACTTAAGCAATGAAATGGCCTAGTTTATTCTATAAACTTTAAGTCAAAATTACTGAATAAGAAATAATCCTAAAGTAATTCAATAAGGATATTCCGTCCTACATGTTTGATTTGCCATATTCTGCACATTTTATGAAGTAAATTAAGATTGAATTAACTCTCTGACACTCGAAGTGAAGAAACTTTATAAAGTTACCATACTGAAGCTAAAAGTAATGTTTATTTCAGAAATCCATCCGTTTAGAGAAAAGAATTTCTGAATTTGTTTTCATGATCTCTGTTATTGAAATCTATGTATTTTTACTTGAAAACTAGAAGTTTTAGTAAACTTTACTGTTAATAGTGTAATTATTACACAGAATATATGATGCTAGGCCATGAGGGTTAGAACAAAGGATTTAGACCCATGTGCTCTATCTGGAAGGCTGATGTCATAATGAGTCAGTTTCAAAGAAAGTTTGTATGACGTCACAACTTCAAGCAGTCCAGTGCTAAATACAGCAATTGTTTGTTTATGCTCCAATGCACTGATGCTCTGTGCATTGCTCCTATGTATAAGTGTGTACAGTAGGATGATATAAGATTCCCAAGAGACAGAATAGTTTCAAGGTTAAAAGTTTATTTTGTAAATTGCTCTACCGAAACATTTAGCATTCTTTTGGTGCTAGTAGGTTAAATTTGAAGTAGTATTTGGTAAATATCTATGATCTATGTCTATTGTTATTCCCTTGAGAATTGAGGCAGTGTGTTTCAACAGATTGACTGTACAACTAACTGTACAAGCTTTGTTTACCTTTAGGATAAAGAGTATTACTTTAAGGTTTCTTGTGTGTTTACCGGCTAAGTTTAACTTGTGGTATGTAGGTAACTGTCCAGAACTTAAAGCAATATAGTGTTCCCTTTGCATTGTTTTGTTAAAGTGATATGTAGGCTACCCATTAAAGTAATATGATGATACTGTGTGTTTAGCATGATATAGTATGTAATGTTGCAATGATTATTACTGTACTTTCAATGTGTGATGACAGTATTATTGATGTCCTTTGTATTATTTTTCTGTTGTTTCATTAGGAAATTCTCCTTGGAAATTCTCCTTCCTGGAACACATGTATTTATAAGATCTCCTGCAAATATATTTTATGACCCACAATTTGCGTCGTGTTTCATGATTCGGTTTGTGGCGTTACATCTTTTGGCGTAGTCGGCAGGATTGTGACAATTTATCTAAAATCCATCGATCACCAGAGACAGATTTTAGGTCAAGTGGGAAGTAAGGGAAATTGCTTAGTCTATATGAAAGTTGTTCTTTGTTTTTGAATGCTGTATTGGTACAGGCTACAGTCAAGAGGTGCAGTGATTATTGAGAGTAATTCATGTTATGGTCATGATTGGAACCTCCAAATGTGATGATATGGCTACTTTGAGATTGTGCATGTGTAGATTTCCTTGAATGTGAAGGGTTTGGCTACATGGCAAAGAATGTATTTATGACACAAGTGACCTTTACTGGAATATTTGATATGTACTGTACCAGGAATGATGATATCATTTTGTGATGTAAGTAGTTTCATGTTCATAATTATGTGCTTGTGGGGTTGTTGCATGGCAGAGTCATGGTTTGCATATGCTGTAGAATGCTGTTTTGTCAGATGGGACATGGTTTATTGTGTATATTGTTAATTTTGTTCAGAGTATTATAGGAGGTTTGAGGAACCTACCTATGGTTTAAGTCACCTGGCTACCTCTGGTACATTATGGAGAACAGTAGGACATAATAGTAGAG
>JAIZAY010002014.1:0-11960 GCA_029531755.1 Holothuria leucospilota | reverse complement strand
CTTTAAAAAATGCAAAATTTGCCATGAAATTGGATTTTTGCACCTTTCAAAGATGTGCCCCATTAATTTTGAAGCATTTTTGATGTTTTCCCCTTTTTCTTTGTTGTGAACCTATCATCAGGAAACACACCATGAGTTGGTGCATGTTTGGGTATGCAAGTTGTTAATGGCGGACATGAACTTTTGTTTTCCCTAGTCAAGTATGGATACACCTCCAAGTGGGGATATCCACATTATCACGGTTAAAAACGTTTATTCGCGATTGACACCTATTATATGTGTGTGCGTATGTGTGTATGGGTGCATGTGTGCTTGTAACGCTTGCTTGTATACACAATATCTCAAGAAAGCAATGATGGATGCTTCTCATTCTTTTTATATGGAATAATCATATTAAGTGAAAGACCCCTGTTGTTTTGGTGGAGGTCAAAGGTCAGGTGAGGTAACAAGAGGTCACTAGCCGAAAACATTGTAAACACTATATTTCTAGGTGGTAGGAAGCATGGATGTTTTTCATGACTGGCATTTTAATGCGTTATAGTAAAAACTTGAGCCCTATTTGTTTTGGTAGAGGTCAAAGGTTATGTTACGTTACCGGAGATGAAAATGCAAAATTCTTAAAAACTGCTTGTAAACACAATATATCAAGATAGGAATGATGGACACTTTTCACACTTGGTAAAAAAAACAATATTTCAAGACAGGGATGATGAATACTTTTCATACTTGTTATATAGTTTGTAACATTACGAGAGAGAGAACCCTACGGGTTTGTTGGAGGTAGAAGGTCATCTGAGGTCATCAGATGTGAAACTAGGAAAAAACCTCGTAAATTAACCAGACAGTGGGAGGTACCTACACATTGTGTCGGACGTTTCGTTTCCAACGAAAAGTTTCGGTTGAATTTTTGTAGCATTCCAAAGATAAATTATACAGAGAACATCTGACATCACTCATTTTTTCACAAGCATAACTGTTACAATAATAATTATTTTTTGAATTTCGTTATTATGAACACAGGTAAAGGATACTGTGAATATAGGATGATTAGAAATATCTTATGCTTAACTACTTTTTTGATGGCGTAGTAGAATTGTTACAATTCAGTTAGAATTCTGCAACAGGGTCGGATGGCGTTTTACCAACGGTGGTTAAACGTGTTGCTTTGTATCTTTGTAATCCCCTCATGTATGTGTTTAATCTTTCTTTTAAGCAAGGCATTGTTCCAGAGTCTCTCAAATCTGCCCGTGTTGTTCTAATTTTTAAAAGTGGTAATAATAAAGATAGCTGAATTTGAATTTATGAGTAATTATAGACCCAAAATTTTCTGTTTTACCTGTAGCTTTTCCAAGATACAAGAAAAACTTATGTTCCTAGGACTCTATAAATATATGATAAGCAATAATTCTATCTAATGACTTTCAATTCAATTTCTTCCTGGGCGCTCGAAGCGTTCCCATGCCTTATTCATTTTAAGTGATGAATTGGTCACTACAAAGAGGCCTTTCGAGAAAAAACTCTATGTTTCTGGTTACTTTCATTGATCTGTCAAAAGCATTTGACAACTCTGGATCATAAAATTCTTCTGGGGAAACTAAAGCACTATGGGGGTTAAGGGTATAGCACTCAACTGGTTTACAAGCTATCTTTGAAATAGAATGCAGTCTGTTTCAATTAATAATGTAAATTCAGATCTTAAATCTATTACCTGGGGTGTTCCACAAGGATTCGATCCTGAGGTCCACTTCCTCTTTATTGTTTATCGACTAATGCACTACTGTCTAAAGCTAGAAACAAGTTTCACATTACTCACCATCATATGCTGGTTGACACGAATCTTTTTTTTTTTCATCTAGTCACTAACCTAACCACACTATTGTCTCCTGTTCAGATGAATTTGTTTAAGTAACGGAATTGGTTTTGTGTCACATAAAGTTATCACTCAATGTCAAAAAACTTCCACTGTCATTTTCAGATCACCGAACAAGCCTGTAAATGATAATGTACACTATATTGAACTCTGTGGTTTAAAGATTAGGATTTCGAACTCGTGCAAGTTGTTAGGAGTATTTATAGACCAGCATCTTACCTGGTGTGATCACATTGATTATGTCGGTAATAAAGTTTCTAAGGGCGTTGGTATTTTGACCCGTTCACGTCATCTTCTGCCTAAACATGTTCTTCTTACTTTATATAATACACTTATTCTCCCTTACCTATCGTACTGTAATGTTGTTTGGGGCAGCACCTTCCCGACTAAAATACAGCCACTCTTTGACCTTCAAAAGAGATGTGTGCGTTTGATTACTAATAAACATCCTCTCTATCATTCCAACCCTTTGTTTGTAAAGTTACGAACTCTTTCTGTTTATAATCTCAACCGATACTACACGAATATCTTCGTGTATAACTGGCTTCACGACAATTGCCCTTTGATTTTTAAAGACTACTTTCATTTCCGTACTGATTATCACTCCCACGATACGCGCTACTCACATGATCTTTCCACCCCACTATGTAGACTCCATTCTTCCCATTGTAATGTTCGCTCTCTTGGTGTCAAGCTCTGGAACTCTCTCCCCGACGATGTAAAAGATAGTAGTAGATCTATTTATACTTTTAAACGTAAGCTTAAAGAGTATTTTATTCATTTGCAGTAATGTCACATACCTATAGTATTTGCCTTTTCTCCTATAGTTCATTTTGATTTTCTGATAGTTCTTGTGTTTTTTTCCAGTGTTGTGTTCTTTATGTGGTCTACATGTGGTCTTACTTTGTGTTCTCTCGGGGTGTTTACCTTTAGAAGCTTTCGCAAGCTTTCTGTAATCACCCCACAGTCTCTTTCTTTTTATAATGAATCTATGTACGTATATTATATGAATCTCATCATCAGGTGAAAGAGCCTGACATGAAGTTTATGAAACTGAACTGAAAATTGTGCTCGGTGTCTCACTCAGGAGGTTCGGCCTCAAATCCCCTGCAAAGACGATTTCTTTTTTCATTTTATGTTATTCAGTTTTGGTGGGTTCAGAGGTCATGTGAGGTCAACAGAGGTCAAATTTTGGAAACCCAGTAAAATGATGTAATGAAGAAGTATACATTATAGGTAAGAAGTTCAGTGCAACAAAGCACCCCTCTCGACAAGAAATCACTAAGCCTTTCGGCTTTCTGTTTTAACTGTAGATTTTTATTTAAAGGTCTACTATAGAACTGATAGGTATTTGCCCATATATTCGCCATCAGAAAAGTGATTTGGGACATTATTCAAAAACCTGTAAACATTAATTGACAATAAAAAGTATATATCGTTCGAAAAGCGAAAGAAATGAGCATTACCTTTAGTTGTCAAACAACATTCGTTACAATATCTAAAATGAATAAATATTAATACATTTGATAAGTCAGTGTGAACTGTTACTTTAACAGATGTAATCCCACCAAAAATATTTTGGTGTCCGTCGGATAAATCTGTTCGAGCTTGTAGAGGGGCAACTACTGTAATCTGGCTTGAACCTTCTGCCGAAGACAACTCAGGATTTCAAGTTGAGCAAACTCAGTCACATATACCAGGGGTAAGTTTTTTCAAAGAGGGGACCACGACTGTAAACTACCACTTTGGAGACATCTATGGCAATGCTGCTGTTTGTTCCTTCAACATCACCGTTCATGAAAACTCTTGTCGTTGTTTTACTCAAGAAGAGCTTAACCTTTATCTTTACATAGCGTTGGGACTGTTGATATTTGTTTTTGTCATACAAATTGGTGTAAATTGTTACATTTATAAAACTTCTGGAACAAGTAGCGAAAATGATGGAAATAATCTAAGCCTCCAAGAACTGAGAACGACATGATTATGATTTCTGTTTGTATACATACCGTGCTGGTGTTTTTGCAAGGTGCCATGTGCTGATAATTGGTTAGTTTGAACATGGAGCTGTTACGGATGGAGTAAAAGCAGAGAACCTCAGATGCAATAAAACACTCATCTAATCCTTTCATCAAAGACAACCTCCCTCTCCCCAATCTCCTTACTTTGAAGAACCATCATGGGTTCCGACACGGAGCTGTGTTTGTGACACTATACTTAAACAAACGGCTGTTTTAACATTTTTAAACTTCATGAATATTCACTGATGGAATCGAATTGTGTATGTGCAGCTGTTCATCTTCAGAGCTTCAGTTTTAAAGGTAAAAACTTCGTCAAGTTTGGTGATGTGGTTGTATTATTAGCGTCCTTTATTAAAAAAAAAAAAGAGAAAAGTACGTGTCTGAAAAATGTCCCAGAATCTTTCCGAAAGACTTTGGAGCCTTTCCGAAAGTTTCCTAAACACAGGAATTAATTGAGAGAAAAGATACTTGCTTCATCTTCACCCATACAGTCCTTTAAGCCTCTTCGAGGACCTCCACTTTGTGAAAAAAACTAAGTCCTAAGTCGGAAGGTAGATGTAAGTCCACGCCAGCACGGTAAACATGTCCTTGGAAAAATGGTAACACTTGACATCCCCTTTCTTCCGGAAAACACACTTCACAGTACTGAGGACATGCTTGTGACGTCCTCCTAGGTATAGAGGGGGGTATGTAGTATTGTTTTAATGCAGTTTCTTCCGAGGACCTCATTTAGGCCCTCGGACGACAAAAAGTCCTCGCGATGCAGGTGTGTTATCAAGTTGTGGTCCTCGGAAGTATAGTAGAGTCAACGCACACACACACATATATATATATATATATATATTATATATATATATATATATATATATATATATATATATATATATATATCGAGTCCACGGGGCGGACCAAACAATGAAATTGACTCCTAACAAGACTTGATTAGTTGTTCATGTGAAAGTTATGTATATGTAATATGGATGTAGTAATGTAACATTATTGTTAAAATAGGACAGATTCCTCTTGGCCTCGGTGTTTTCTCTTGATTAAGGTCACTGGGCTAGAAATTGGCTCGGACAGGTGGACAGTTAGATGAGATTTAACGACACACCAACACGTGTTATATGTCAACTAGATAAATACGAGTCAAGTTCGGTTTCAAATACAGTTCAAATACAATGCAAGTCCTCCCCTTTAGTCGCCTCTTAAGACAGGCGCTGAATACCGTGGGCACATTCTACAACCCCCAGCCCACAGGGAGCTGAAATTGGCTCGGAATCGGGCAACTAGAATCAGAATTGGGTCGGACTCTCCTTGTGTGAACTCGAATAAAACGCAAACACCGAGAATTTTAAAAAGCATGCCTTAGCCTTTGTACAATTACAACCTGTTCAAAGCATGGAGCTATTACGGATTTAGTAAAAGCAGAGAAACTTCCTTTGAAGTCGTCATGGGTTCCGACATTCTCAGAGTAATGAGCCGTGAATAGTCTCAAGGAAAATTTACTTACACTTGCAAACAATTAGTGCATAATAGGTAAAGACAGCTCTTCATAGTCGATGTGAATGGCATGTGTTAAAGGTCTGGTGACATGCCACCAGAGAGAGCTGTTTCACTCGCCAGTTAGAGATTTTAATTCTCCAACGATAAATCCGTTTGATTACAATTTCAAAACCATTTACCGTTCTCAAATTATACTTCTTCAAAGTCGGATGGTTTCTGAAGTAACTTATTACCTACGAAAGATAACGATGTGGAGTGTTGCACAGTGCTAAGATTTCTTTTTTTCACCCTACATAAATTATCTCTTAATTAATGATCAGAGAGTTTACAGTTTGGTGAGTGAAATCAATAATTCTCAAGAAAACAATTTTAACTTTCATAGTTGACCCCTCAGGGAATAACAACGCTACCAGTGTCCTTGAAACTAAAGTCGTAAAATCAAAGGCTAACATTAGCCACATATGGTACGTCCATCTTTTGATGTTACATTTTTGCATAATAACCTCATGTTTATTCATGATACATGTGTTACATAAAAATTAACCTGTAAAATGGTCAATACGTTATGAATTGCAATGGAAATCTCTTGGATATTTAATGCTTCTTTCATCAAATAGCCAACTATAATTTTCATATCACCGGACCTTTAATACACTGTGAAGTGCATAGGAACTTGTAACCTTCAAAATGTAAAAATGTAGCAAACTTTAAAAAGTTTTGTCAGAAAAGATCGCACCCGCACACATTCAACAGGCACACCGTAGTGGGTGTGTGCATTCACAGACACCTCCTTAGCGGCAAATGGGCAGCCGGCGAGAGCTAAGCTCTCGCACGTGTGTGCACTCACAGACACCTCCTAAGCGGCACACAGCCGGCGAGAGCTAAGCTCTCGCACGTCTTTCCTAGCTCACGCGCGGCTCGAAACTGGCGTAGCTGCCCGAGAATTCCGGAAGCTCATGGGGAAATCTCGTGAATTCCTTACCGGGTCCTGAGGACGTGTACTGGTAAGGCAGCGAGGGTGCGTATGGGTGGGTGAGCCGACGCTGTGTGTGTATGTCTGAGGCTGCTGTGGGCATGTGTGTGCACTCACAGACACCTCCTAAGCGACACACGGGCAGCCGGCGAGAGCTAAGCTCTCGCACGTCTTTCCTAGCTCACGCGCGGCTCGAAACTGGCGTAGCTGCCCGAGAATTCCGGAAGCTCATGGGGAAATCCCGTGAATTCCTTACCGGGTCCTGTGGACGTGTACCGGTAAGGCAGCGAGGGTGCGTATGGGTGGGTGAGCCGACGCTGTGTGTGTATGTCTGAGGCTGCTGTGGGCATGTGTGTGCGCTCACAGACACCTCCTTAGCGGCACATGGGCAGCCGGCGAACGCTAAGCTCTCGCACGTCTTTCCTAGCTCACGCGCGGCTCGAAACTGGCGTAGCTGCCCGAGAATTCCGGAAGCTCATGCGGAAATCCCGTGAATTCCTTACCGGGTCCTGTGGACGTGTACCGGTAAGGCAGCGAGGGTGCGTATGGGTGGGTGAGCCGACGCTGTGTGTGTATGTCTGAGGCTGCTGTGGGCATGTGTGTGCGCTAACAAGGACACCTCCTTAGCGGCACATGGGCAGCCGGCGAACGCTAAGCTCTCGCACGTCTTTCCTAGCTCACGCGCGGCTCGAAACTGGCGTAATTCCTTACCGGGTCCTGTGGACGTGTACCGGTAAGACAGCGAGGGTGCGTATGGGTGGGTGAGCCGACGCTGTGTGTGTATGTCTGAGGCTGCTGTGGGCATGTGTGTGGAATGAGAAGTCTCGCGCGGCTGCACGTGTCTGCCTTGCAAGCAGCCTGCCCTCCAGACACGTACGTCTACCGGGTGAGTTGGAGGTCAGCCAAGCTCATGCGGACATCCCGTGAATTCCTTACCGGGTCCTGTGGACGTGTACCGGTAAGGCAGCGAGGGTGCGTATGGGTGGGTGAGCCGACGCTGTGTGTGTATGTCTGAGGCTGCTGTGGGCATGTGTGTGCGCTCACAGACACCTCCTTAGCGGCACATGGGCAGCCGGCGAACGCTAAGCTCTCGCACGTCTTTCCTAGCTCACGCGCGGCTCGAAACTGGCGTAATTCCTTACCGGGTCCTGTGGACGTGTACCGGTAAGACAGCGAGGGTGCGTATGGGTGGGTGAGCCGACGCTGTGTGTGTATGTCTGAGGCTGCTGTGGGCATGTGTGTGGAATGAGAAGTCTCGCGCGGCTGCACGTGTCTGCCTTGCAAGCAGCCTGCCCTCCAGACACGTACGTCTACCGGGTGAGTTGGAGGTCAGCCAAGCTCATGGGGACATCCCGTGAATTCCTTACCGGGTCCCTAGAGTGTTTATCAGGAGGTCCAGATGAATAATCACAGATGTGGTGTGCAAAGCAAGTACAAATTTTCCACACGAATCTCCTAAAACATTGATTAAACAAACCACAATGTCGCGTTGCAATCTTCAATCTAAATGACTGAAGACTTTGAATTAAATTATAGCATTTTTTAATGTGACGTCAATGTTTACGAGAAGTAAAAGGAATTGTGGGGTTAAAGCCGTAAGGGCCTACGTATAACGTAAAATTTCCCTATACGAAGATAATAATGTGTCTGTGAAAATGTATTTGGTACCCTTTATCTGTTGCACAATTCCACATAGACTACAGTGTATTGCCCCACCATCCGCTGGCAAGTATAACCAGGACATAATTTTGGAGTTCTGTTCACAGCCCAAAGTAAAAGAGCTATTCAATTGACTACATAAGTTGTAATCATAACCTTATGTGCACCTATTTCTTCCTACTTTAAGCCGATCGCTTAAGGAACAAATGTTAATGGTTGACAACTTTGAAAGGAAGGTTACTCTGTTCAAATATGCAAAATGTACAAAATGAGATTTAAGTTGTACTGGAATTGTTCAGTATAACTACCGTATTTTCAGATGTAAAACAACATATCTTTTATGTTATAGTTCATATCGAAATAGTAAATTGGAGGAGAACCTACTTTGAAAAATATTTCTTGCATTATTTAGAAACTTTGAAGGACGAGTTTCATGGTTTTAAATATCAAATGTGACGGTGTATGTATGTGGTGGTCGTTGCTACAACCTGCAAATTTTATGCTATATTTCTTTTGCAAGTGATATATTATCTACATACATATTTACCAGGTGACAAAACAGGGAATTGAGGTTTAAATGAACATGGTTGGGTTAAACTAACCACCAGGGGAGTAGCCAGGTTTTTGGTGTGAGGGGGCAAAGTCGATTCATCGTCCCCATTCTTGACGCAGTCCTGGGGAGGGGAAATTTTTTGCTGTCTCGACGGGCTTAGATGCAAAATGGTGCTTCTTTTTATACTAGATCCCAGTGTTCTCCACAGGGGGTTTTAGAGGGGCGCAGGGGTGGCACCAGGATTTGCCCAAAGGGGGCCAGACTCCCCGACGGGGAGACCAGCGACCCGACTCTCCGACAGCCCCGATGCCGTCGAGGGGTTGGTAAGGGGGTATTTGAAGAAAACCTGTGTACTATACCATGCCATTGCGGGGCATTTATTACATAAAGCTAGTATATACTAGAGAAACATAGATATACCGTTTTTATCCGGAATCTAAACTGAGAAATTGCAAAGCGCGAAACGGGCGAAAATATTTTGGGTAAGCCTACACTAAAGAGAATCTGTTCTTATTAAAACTTTTATAGGTCAATTTTTCGGGCAGGTGGGCCCTACCAGACATAACTTACATTTAACTTCCCTCCTCGGGTCACTAGCCGTACCTCACGACAGACATTAGAGAACATTAACTAGGCTTACGGAAATGAGATGACATTGGACTATATTTAGCTATAATAAACGAAACTGAGGAAGAGTGGGCAAGCGTACCGAAAATTGTAGGTTTTATCTCAGAAATGATCCTTTTGAAAGCCAAAATAAGTAAACCGACCATGGGTATAGCGACAGAATTTTCCCGAACGGGGACCGGGCCAAGCCAGCGACCCCAAGTTCCGACAACCCACTAGGTCGAGGGGATGCATGGTGAGAAAGGGATTTAAAGGAGCCTCATGCTCATGCTGTTGCAAGGCATATTTTGCATAACATCACTTAATACTTCAAGAGCCAAGTTGCGCACTGATATCGTTCTTTTGAGTCTAAATCGTGAAACTGCAAAGCGCGAAGCGCGCGAAAAGTTTTGGTAGACTTCCAAAAAAAAACATATGTAATCATTAAGAACAAAAAGAAAGAAAAACTGTAGGGTTGAAGACCGTATCGGGGATAACATACATTGTGTCGAAACCACCTTGACTCGCTCACCAACTGGCCGTACAGCATGACACACATTAGAGAACAGCAACTAGGTATTGCGATATGGGATGAAATGTACGACCTCTGCATAAGCTGTGTATCCTGCCTACATGTTCCTTGGTAAGGTGGACAGGACTAGTGCTATCTAGCTATGTGGAATGGAAATATTGAAGAAAATAGGGTGACCCTACATCGCGCGTAGCGCGCCGAAATTTTGGGGTTCTTATTAGAGAAGTTGTCCTCTTGAGAGCAAAAAAGGTAAACCGTCGGGGCGACTGTCGCCTTAAAGGACTGCATGCTTTATCGTATCGATTAAGAACTCCCCGACGAAGCTGTAAAAAATTCCCCGACGAGGGGGATGGTCCCCTTCCCCCTGCCCCGTCTGGCCCCACCCCTGGAGGGGCAACCCGCCCTCGGAGTGAAAATGAGATTGACGACCAATACTTTTTAGGGATTTGGTTATTCTGTTTCAAAATCAGGATTATAGGGTTCGAACAAAGGGCTAGGATTCAGTCCCCAAGGCATAATCTGTTGAAAAAAGGAGAAAAAAAAATCCGGAACACTGTTTCCAGACGAGATGACATCATTAATATCCGAGGTGTGGATTGCCTTTTCGGGGGCCTATTGCCAATGTGTCCTGCATAAGATAAATATGCCGTCCGTTCTGCTGCGGATTTCACCGTCATTACTCATCCCCGAGACGTAGGTCCCTACCCCCTCCCACCTCGCCCCACCAACTTCCCATCCCTCCCTCCTCTCACCTTTTGGTTTCGTTTTTTTTTTTTTTTTTTTGCTTTGCTTCACTTTTTCAGCATCGTCCATTGCGTCCCCAAAATTTCTGTCTGGGGGCACCCTGCCCCTGCTCCCCCCTCTGGCTACGCCACTGCTAACCACTGATTTGAGATCTTGGTCAAAATTTTCATTTCCTAGAAGAATTTGACCGGGTTTCCTCCGTGTGTTTTTGTTTTTAAATCTGAAAGTGCACACGGATAATCTCACACCACGATTGTTATTATTTGAAGCCCACAGCTTCGATTGTAGGGATTGCTTTCGTGGACACGACTTTTTCGACTGCTTATCCGGCTCGGAGTACTTTCTCGTGCACACGAGTTCAACATTAACGTATTGGCACAGCGAACAGCTACGCACGCGAAATGGCAAATTTTTCAAAATCCATCCGTCATGAAGTATGGCAAAATTTTCAAAATCCATCCGTCATGAAGTATACACGTTCAACATGGACGTATCGGCATAGGAACAGGTACGCATACGAAACGCATGCTGCTTACTACATTCCAACCATTTAACCGAAAATACTTAATAGATTGTGTAATTAAATATGATCGAGTGGTTCATGATTTTAATGATCGTAAAATAATATTCAATCAAGTTTTCAATACTTTTAAACATCAACGATGAACTAAGAAGTGCGTTTTTCCAGTCCCTACAGCCGTTGGAAACCCATTAAAGGGCAAATGATGCAGTCACCCCAATTTTAATGAGTGTACCCGGTATCCTAATTCATGAATGGCTCTGTTTAGTAATGTGACAATATGTTTTTACTGAAATGTTCAGTTCATACAGAGTAACTATACTTAGCTTACCTTTGAGTTAAAATACAGTCGCCGTCCCAATTTGAATAAGTATACCCCGGCATCCTAATTCATGAATGGCTCCGTTCAATCATGTGACAATACTTTGCAGAACACTTCTTGGTTTATCTTACTTGTAAGGGAAGTAAGGACCTAGATTTAGCTGATGTTTGAAAAATAAACTCAGGGTGACTGCTTATTCCCTTATTATGAACTATTTTTGTTCAGACATCACAATGATCAGATGATTACATCATGAAAGAACTTTTAAAAGAAAAGAATGTGAAATTTGTGAGGTACAGGTGATATTTCCAAATAAATTTGGGACGGCTGCTCTTTCAGAACGTCGTGGCTATCATGGACATTGCCCGTACGGTGGTACCGTACTTAGCCAACTTGCCGTGGTCGATTTTCTCAACCTGAGGGGGCACCGGCAATGCAAGTAGGGTAGGGCATTGAAAAGGAGTTTCCTCTGTAGCTTGGGAATCGTTTTGGTAAATGGTTCAATAAAATGGAGCGCCGGGGACAACAGTCTGCATGGGAACCCGGTGGCACCAGGATTTGCCCAACATGGAGGCCCACCCGACAAAGGTGAAGGGATGCAGAAAGAATCGCGAAAGCAAATTTTTTCCACGCGCCTGACTTTTTAACAAAATCTGAAAC
>JAIZAY010001641.1:0-13858 GCA_029531755.1 Holothuria leucospilota | reverse complement strand
ATTGGAAACCATCAAAATTTCTTTGTGCAATATGTTTGCTACTTCTTTAGAGATCAAGCCATATATACTAACTTTTACAAGAGCTAATGGCACTGGATGATAACAATAGCTTTTAAACCCTTTTTAAATACACCTGACATGATTTTCAGCAAGGGCAGAATTTACTGCACGCAACTGATCAAGCGTCCATAGAGCTAGGGCTGGGCTAATTATTTCTTGATACCGTGTAGTTGTTAGTAATTCAATCACGCTGTACAAACAATTACTATGCTACCCTTTTTTTCCTGAAATATCCTATTTTGTTGAAAATTTGGAAGCTCATAACCTATTTGCTGATGGACAGTTTAGACATGTCTTCAAATTAGATGTCTGTCGAAATGTGGATAAGCCGACGCACTATGCATTCAGCTCACAGAGCTAAGGTAGTGACAAGCCTTACATTACAAGTCGGCTATTTGGACCTCAGAAGTGCCCCAGTTCAGTCCACATGCTGGCCAATGTATGTCTGTAAGATTTTTGCAGCCCGACCAGGCGCTTAGCAGTACTTCTTCATGCATCAGCGAGCCATTTCTCTTACTCATATCAATTGCAAAGTGCCAAATTATACAAGATGTAGATCGGGTACGCGCCCCTGACAAATACTCTGAATAAAACCTAGTTATACAAGCTAGTAAAAACAGGTGTACAAACACGAACTTAAGTAAGTTTCGAAACATAATAAAAGAACTATTAAAATGCACAAATCAAGCGAAGATGATCACTCACTGACTAAAATAATAAACTCGTGTTGTATTCTGATTTAATGTAAGCCGAGGAATAGGCCAGGCACTTTAATACCAAAATGAAGTCTCCTGGTACATATGTTCTATGAAATCAAATTCTAGACGACCACCAAAGGTAAGAACATTAGCCTGCGCATTCCACTCATATGCTACAAGGTTTGCTGCGTATAAATAATCAATACATATTTTTTAGCGACTAACACCCCAAAAAGGCTAAACAGCCTAGCTTCTTGACCCTCGTTTTGATGTGCGAATGGTAAGCGGAGATATCCCACACCTCATATGCCAATTAGTATTATGCGAAAGAGCTTTCATAATAATGACTTAATTCCATGCTGATCAAACAGATGGAGCTAATGTAAGGCGAATCTAGCATTATGCTAGTTTTGAGTGCCTATCCAACAGCACTGCCATTGAACCCACGCTGTCATGCGAAGATAGGCTGCGGAATATGCACTCTCCTGACTGACAATGCTTACATCTTCAAACCAAACAGCTTTACACAAAGTTGGGCCTGATGCAAGAGCTTTGACTTTTACAACAAGGTGAGGTGCCAGATAAATGTGCTTAGCATCAGTGGGTCAGGAAGAAAATGTCCGACATCAACAGTGAGTGGATTCTTATTTAAAATTTGAAGACGGGGGGGGGGGGATAGGTACTTTGGTTAAGCCATTGGACTGTCTATTATTAAGCTCGCTCAGAGAAGAAGGGGACAACATATACCGGCCGGCAATTTCTACCCACCACTCAGTTTTTTTAGCAAGCCGCTACCAACCCCCCCCCCCTGCCCATCCACACACACCACAATTCTCTTGTAACAGGTTTCAGTATTTTTAGCTGACTAGATGGTAATGATGGAAGGCTGAAAGAAGTACCCTCTCGAGCATGAACGTGGACTCTCTTCAGTCTGAAACAGGGACAATAGACTCTAAATTTCCTTTCTTCTACCTTTCCTTTTTTGCAGTATTTTTCTCTTCCCCTCCACACTTCCTTTTCTCTTTTCTATTTTCAAATAGCTTTTACAAAGGATTATGAAGCGGATAGAAATTATGCGTATGCGTCATTATAGGCCATTAGCAAAATGCCATTGTGACAAGCGACACAGCTCCAAAACTCAATCTCACAAGACCCTTTACCAAAATAAATTAGCTATTCCAAAAGCCGAGTCATTATATTGGTTGCGAGCATAAAATGAGTCGCAGTTCACTGCTAGCATAATTTATGACAACTCTTCAGTTTTAGTCAGCGCGCGTTCTGAATGTTTTTCTAAAATCCTTTGAAGAGTAGAATTAGAAAACACAAAGAAAAATCAGTAATTCAAGTTTTGTTTTGCATTCATCATAACCAGAAACATTGAGCTGTTAGTATGATTGCAACCCCCCCCAACATTGAATGGTTTGTTATACTTACAATCAAGACTTCTTCATATTTATGCTTTGATACCTTCTCCTGCATACAGAGTACAGCTTTAGACATACCTGTCCATCAGCTATAGTTTATAAAGCTTTAGCCTTATCAAACTGTAATAGTGATTTCATTTAAAATGGATGTCAATGTTTTCACTTAAGTAGAGAGTCTGGCTATTTTTCAAAAAGCAGGTTCCACTTAGACGTTAATCCACAGAAAGCCGGCTGTGGCATCTGGAGCTATCAGATAACCATGCAGGGAGAGGAGGTTGGATGTGGAGTTGCATAAACTCTGACCTTATAGAATCATCTACTAATTGGGGCCAAGAGTAGGCATTAGAGACATAATAATCAATACTGTTTTAGAAAGAGCTTTTTGTTTTAGAATATCAGCATAATTCGCAATGCCCAATAGCCTGCAAAGAGTGATAAATGTTTATTATATATTAATTTGTTTTTTTATTTTTTTTTTTTTTTATTATATATTTTTTATTTTTTTTTATTTTTTTTATCTCCCTAATCTAGTTGTTTTTAATGATGCGTCCTATGTAAAGTCAGCCGAAAAAAAAAAACAAGAAAACCCCCTCCCCCCCCAAAAAAAAAAAGACAAACAATAAGAAAAAATTTTGAAGCAAAACGTCGTAGCGTGCATGATACTTCTACAAACTTTACCCTATAAGCTTCAGCAAGCTTTATCAGTGAGTTAATACTGCTGATGTATCATATCAGAATATAGCGCACTCTTCTGTTTCACAGCTACTAGAAAAGTATGCCTTAGACCGCGCCCCCGAGCGTAACCGGCTTGCATTGGCAAAAAATTGAGTTTCTTCCACCAGCCTTTCCTGAATAAATAACAGGGCGTAGTATTCTAATTTCAAAGTAAAAAAATTTGTTACGTCTTTAACATGGATATGACTTATTACATACATTTCCGAACAGTGAGCCTCTGCAGATCGCCATTTTTTTATAGAAAATATGAAAAAGTATCAGAAGGAAAATTCCATGCCAGGACCTTTTTCTCAAGTAAGAAAATGACAGATTATATCCAACTAGCCATCTCCTCGACATTAAAGCTTTCAGTAAACTGTAGTAATCACAGAGGTCCCTTCGGAATTTTAGCGGTAAATGGATCCAAGAAAGCATATACTCTTTAAATTTTTGCTTGGCTGATAGTTCTACATATATGAGGGCAGCCAGAAAAGGAGCTCAACAGCAGGCATTGTTTCAAACGACGCTAAAACCTATACCTCTCCTTCACTCTATTACGACTTTGTTTGCCCACCGTAATGACATCACACTGCCTATCATTCCCACATTTTTTATTTTTTTTTCGCTGGAACTGTGTGAAGATCAAAACCACGAGAGGAATTGAATTTTATCATGCTTTGTCCTCTTTTGGCAAGTTTAGATCTCTCAAATATGTTACACTTAATTTCGTCTACAGGGTGCATAGCATTAATTTAAATAAACAGATTTCAAATACATGAAACTCAAATGCACATCTTTTTTTGATCATGGATCACTAACTCTAAAAATGCCATACCATAATTTGAACAGTTTAGTTCTGTCTTTGAACCCCAGAAATCATATCGTTTATACACACTTCATAGACCTCATGATGCATAGTAACAAGCAGTATTAAACATCCTCAGTTTTAACACTAATAGTTCATGTCTTATTTTAAAAAATACTCTGTGTTTCCTTACAATATATCATATGTTATTAAAAGATATACAAGATTTTTTAGCAGCAGCACAGCTGCCATAATTATTAGCGCTCAAATGCCTTTTTTTCTGTTGTCACAGAGAGGCGAAGGACGGAAAGGGGCTAAGGATGTGGGTTAGCAGACAGATAGACAGGATAGCCGAAAGGGATCGGAAATGGAGCGGTGAGCAGGCCTCTTATATACATGGGATGCTCCATTACTTTACGTTTATCAGGTGAGCCAAAGCAAATAGCAGCGTGAGGAAATTTGTGCCAGCAGATGTACGTCTAATACCTGGAACATGAAAATGATGTCAACTGTGACCAAGCTCTATGTGATACATCTGCAAAAAGAATTGCCGCTATTCATCTCTCCCCCAAACGCATCACCTAATTACGCTCCCACTAAACTCGCAAATATGCTTTTCATACAACAGTTTTGCCTCAATGAGCGACAAGATTATGTCAGTACGGTGGCTCACAATACAGGGACATTGTGCAAAGCAAAAAAAAACCTCCCTAGAAAAGCTCAAAATTTTGAACTTGACAAGATCAAAAATTTTGACTTTTAATCTCGAAATTTTGACTTATTAAGAGTCGAAATATTTGATCTTTCAAAGTCAAAATTATGACTTTTAATCTACGCGCAATTTTCTCCGATTTTTAAAGTCGATAATTTAAGACTTTTAATTCCCCCTGGCAAATTTCTGCACTTTTAAATATGTCGAAAATTTGTGCCAATTTTAATACTCAAAAATTTTGACTTATTAATCTCGAAATTTTGACTTTTTCAAAGTCCGCAAATTTTGACTTTTTAATCTACGAAATTTCATGACTTCCTGTATATCAAAAGTGCGAAATTATTACAGTAACTTGTTAAAGTCCGCCCAATTTTGACTTTTAAAGTCAAAATTTTCGACTGTTTTTAATCTACGAAATTTTGAGTTTTAACTCCCGCAATTTATGACTTTTAGATCTCGAAATTTGGAGTTTTTAACCTCGATAATTATTTCAACTATTTATCATCGAAATTTCGACTTTTAATAGTCAAATATTGGACTTTTAATCTCGAATATTTTGAGCTATATTAATCTCGAAATTTATGCACTTTATACAAGTCGAAAATTTTGACTATTTAATCTCAAAATTTATGCACTTTTAATTAAAGTCGCAAATTACTCGACTTTTAAAGTAGCAAATTTTGACTTTTAAAAGTCTGGAAATTATCTGACTTTTTAACCTCGAAATTTCGACTTTTAATCTCGAAATTTTGACTTTCAAAGTCGCAATTATGACGCTTTAATCTCAAAATTTTGACTTTTTATACTGGCCGCCATTACAGGTCCTGCAAACTAGAATTTTAGTTCTTACACCTTAATATAGAGCAAGAACAAAATAATATCAATAGAAAGGTTCATTTATTCGCACCAGATTTATGTACGCAAGAAGACGATTAATTGCTGATAATAGCACGAAGCAAGTCTTACATCGGCAAATATTATATTATTACGGACCCGTGCACCGCAAAGCCACTATATACCGGCTCAGTGTTTCCACTACATCCCGAAATTACTCGCAAATTCGGGAAATCTGGTCACTGCTCCATAGCGGGAAATCTTTCCCGAGCAAAGGCGGGGATTAATTTCGAGACCGAATTTGCAAAATAACTGACAATGGCCGTATGCGAAATAGCTGTATGGCTTGACAGGGTGAAGTCCTGGATCCAAACATTCAAAGTAGCATATAATTAAAGACGTTAATTGCAAAAAGAAGAGTCGGCTTTCTTATAATCCACGTCACTGTTGTTGTGCCCTCCTTGTGTCGGACCCGTGCCGTCAAAAAAACAATGACTATATGTATGCCTATCCCTAGTAATTTCTACCATGTAGCTTTTCATTATAAATTGTATTCATTCATGACAACAGTATTTTCTATACGATGGGGGGGCATGCCCAACGCCATCTTAGCGCTGAAATGGGGGCAGTGAGCTGAAAAAGGTATGAAGGAGAGCCACTGATCTAGATGCCGCAGGAGACCTGGAAAACAGTCACTCTTCACACAAATATACAAGTTGCAGACTACGTAACTGCGATATACTCATATTAGACTCGCTCATTCCTCTATTCCTGGTATACTTCCATGTGAAAGATTCTACAGGTAAGATCCCTTCTTCCTCAGGCCATAAATACCCTAAACTTTCCGATACATTCATACATAGAGTCGGAGAGACAATCTGACAGGAAAGATCAGCCAGAGCAGACTAGCTGCCCTTTAAAGCTGAGACTAAGGACCAGTAGTGGCCGTCAACTTCATATGCGGAGAGAATAGGGCATTATCTTTCCCAAGAGTGATTCACTAGTACTGTTTTAGGTATATTGCAAATAATCAACTCACCCTTCAACAAAGCCTCCGACGCCGTTCCCCTTTTCATAAATTACGCGCTCGCTACCGACTACCAATGAAAACTGTTAAAAATATCACCCTTACTCTATCACCCGCAATTTTTCAAGCCAGTCAATTAGCCAAAGCAACAAGTTATTTCCAGCGTACAGTGAGTGATGCCCGCTGCCCGCATATACTGCCAGCACTAGGCCCGCTATACCCCTCGACACACCCCCCCCCCACACACACACCATCCCACGTAAGACTTGCTAGTTTGATGCCGGCATGGACAAAATGAATTGGTAACATACGGGCTGACGCGCATCTGGGCCGGTTTAAAGGCATGATTTTACACCCTTCCCCTTGGAGCCATTTTGGGTATAAGTCAGTGTACAGCCACGCAAAGGCTGGTGTCATGTTATAACAAATTAGTGTGAGGAGATTTGTGTAAAATTATTTCTATTTTCACTAGCAAGTATTCATTAAGATTCAAACTAAGGACAAAAATTAACAAATTACAAAATTCAATAAATCAATATAGGTGTACGTGAAGTAGGGCTTCATAGATTCAAAAAGTAGACTCTACACTTTAATCGAAGAATAAACCCCTTATATTATCAATGCTACATTATACATGGCTGCCAAATCAGGGATTTCACAACGATAACGCCCATCAGCGTACATAAAGTACATCCCATACGCCAATAAGTTATTTCAAACCTATTCCCAGAAATTTTCCGAAATACTTTCTTTTTTTTCTCATCCCCAAATTTTTTTGCAATATATTCTTTCAATTGTTTTCGTTATATATTATTAATCCCCCTGTACACGAAAAAATTCTACCCGCAAGAAGTACCCAGACATTTATCCTTACCCGAAATTTTTCGTGGTAATTTCAGCGGGATAGAGTGGAAACACTGACCGCCCGAACGCGATATCATTAATAGATCGCGCTTTAGCAGAGGTGCACTGGCTCGCGTAATTAATATATATAATACGCCGTATACGCAACCGGTGCAAACAACCCTCCTGTACCAAAATCCAAGAATTAATTGACCCCTTCTGAGCAAAATAAGCTGGTAGCGATAAATGCAAGCATTTCCATATAGATATTTATATTTGTCCATTGTCTATATTAAGCGTGTTAAAAACCTAAATAGTCTAGTATTCATACTCAATAATTACCGACCATTTGAATTCGGAATAAAGCTCAACTATATTCGAGATCAAAAGTCAAATATTCGACTTTAACTGTCAAAATTTCGACATAGTGTGAAATGTCAAAATTTCTAAAAAGTCAAATTTTACCGACTTTAATAAAGTCAAAATTTTAGACTTTAAAAGTCAAAATATTCGCACTTTCCCCCCCAGGTCAAAATTTCCGAGATTAAAAGATCAAAATTTGAATGACTTTAAAAAGTACAATATATTGATACTCATTCTTAAAAGTCAAAAAATTTCCGCTGCATGATAAATCTATTTTTGAGAAGAATATAAAAATCAGTCAAACACCTTTACCAGACTTACTAAGTCAAAATTATACGACATCTTGCAAAGTCAAAATTTCGACTTTTAAAAAGTCAAAATTATCGACTTACTTCAGGGAGCCTTTCTTTTTCTTTGTATGTTCCCTATTGAGCAGACACCCATTAGTCAGCAATGAATCAAGAAATATTAATCTTAAACTGCCGCATTGAATAAACCACAAAGCTGCTAAAAACATGGGGTATAATAGTATGCCAATCACTATACAGGGTATTTTTTGCCTCCAAGGATCAATACTGTCTACTTCATGGGCGAGCCGATCCCATTGGGGATGGGCGGCGGACCAGGAGGTGGAGCAAACGGACATGTCTCACACAATATTAGAGAACAAATTGCCCTGCCGGTGAGTCTACACACAAAATTGTCTGTCTTTCAGTCAGTCAATAGCTTGTCTAGCTCTGTTATAATGTATTAAGCGACAATGATCTAATAACATCAAACATTAAGTTGGCCATATGTAGGGGGTTTTTTGCCTAACTTCAAAGTTCATGCAAAATAAACAGAATCTTTATCTTACATTTGTTTCAAATCTATTCCAGGCTTACCATGGTAAGACCACCTTCAATGTTATTTCACTCAACATGTATAATCGATGGCTACAACAATCACAGAAGGTGGCCAAAGTACTTACCAGAAGATTGAGCCGCACCCAAGCAGTGTGTCCCAAGCCTGATAACTCAGCTATTATACTTGACCGCACATCCTTTGAATACAATATCCTAAAACCATGAGAAACTGCTGCACTTAGTAGATGCAAGTACCGTACCTACTAACCTGGCCCTTAAGCTGACTTTACAATGCAGGAAACATAGATTACTATGAAAGACGTATAGTTGTTTTACAAGAGCACATCCATTGCATAAATGTGTAATAAACTATAGATAGCTATTATGAAGGTTTAAGTATGTCTCCAAGAGGTTGGCTCCAGGGGATAAAGATTCCCGTGATGGTGTTTGAAGCCATGGATGGCTTGCACGTCTGAAGGTTTAGAGTTACAATACCACTTGCGCGGGCGGCCTTGAGTAGTAAGCCGGAGGTATGTTCATCCAAACGTCCAAGAATTTAGATAAATGTTGATTATAGCATCCCCCTAAAAGTGAAGCTAGTAATCCACATGTTCTATGCAGCTCGCCGAATCTCCCACAGGTTGCTAGATCTCTTTTTTCAATAACAAGCAAGTGTCTAAGCTCAAATCTAAGGTTAATTGATATGTTAGAGGGATATTTATATCTGATCATATGAATGGAAATTGTGTTGAAATCCAAAGTGTGAGCTTCTCAAGAGTGTATTAGCCACGATTAAAAGTTAAGTCACATTTTCAACACAAAGTGAACTAAGATTGAAGGTGAGCACATATGCACATCTATAGCCTCATTATTAATGAGCAGTAGCTTTTGTTTATTCTTGTGAACTTAAAAAACCAATTTAAGCTATCACATGTTGTGCGAACATGTGAAGGCATGAGAGGCATATAGAATTTCACAAACTTCACATTCCACATAGAGAGGTCCTATTCCTGTCTAACCTGAAGGTCCAGCACACAAAAGACTGATTTACCCTCCCAGAACAGAGGAAACAGCATTTCTCATCATCGGGAGCGAAGTGACAAATCCCCTACTTGCACTAAGGCTCACTATTGGGTCCCAAATGGTAGTAAACTCATTCCGCTATCTAATAAAACAGTAATACATTAACCGATTTGAATGGGAAGTCCTCAACCAAATGTGCATAGATTTAGATTCCTCGTTTAACATATGACAAATAATTTTTCTGCTTTAACCCTCACATTATAACACCTCAATAATTAAACACTTCTGCAAATTTTGCCTAGCCCCATTCATCTGCCAGCCTGTTGGTGCAGCAGTTAGTGAACACAGAGTGGGATATGTCATAAGTTTCAAAGCAAGTGTTACTACTTTCACACAGAATACATGTAAGTCCAAAGGATTCGGCCGGCATTCAAGATCAGAATGCCCTGCGCCAAATCAAAGCACGCCAGACCTTACTGTAAATTATAGATCTAAGTGAATGTAGCAACTGTGACGTTAAAACACATCTCGGTACATTAAAGGGCTTTCCATGCAGCCAGGGAAAATGAGTGAATAGCTAGGCGATAAAAGTGAAAATATACGTACTTTGCTCTATCAAATCGGCTGCTATTCTTGAGTCATGAATCAAGCAATCTTGAAATAGTTAAAGTTAATACTTTAAAGTGATGCGCAATCCTGTGTGAATAGCATGAAAAAGTCGCCCTAAAGGCATGCCGTAATGCCTACTTGGTCTGCTAGCAGTTAAGACTAGCGGATATGTGATTATACATCTACTCCAATACCCTAGTCTAAATTTATGCCATGGTTACAACTCATCAGACAAAACATAAACAGAGTGCATTATATCTGCAAGCTTGCTGATCATCAATAGCTCTAAGACAGCAAGATCATTGGCTTTAGTCCCAGTTGTCAAGTCAGCAAGATTGCATTACAAAAATAAAGTCTCTCATCATGAAGCCCACACAAATATATAGAAAAATAAAACATAGCCCTTCTTTCTCTCATAAAAGTCTTTCTTTGTTTTTCGTAGAATTTGCAAGTGACAACTAACTGTACATATGCCTATTTTTAGAAGTATCCTACTGGCATTACCGGCCCCCCATATGATCTGAGTGAGTGCAAGGGGATTTGCAGATGGGTCGATGGAAGCAAGACTATATTGATTACAGCGATAATTACGTAAGACTGCATAAGATTCTCTCTCTGTAACGGCTATAATTGAGTATTAACCTCCAGCGCCCAGTATTAACAAGCCTCCTATAGGGCTGTCCCCCCAAAGACCTACGCCAAGTACTATCATGGTTGCAAATTAGCCCATAAAGCAGGTTTGCCTCCTATTTCTGACTGATGTTAACAGGCATGTACATACAGCCTCCTGCACCATCCCACGGTGCCTCTGATTTAATAGGTTCTCATTGGATAGACAAGAGTATTTCCAGTAATTCAAGCAAACATTACTCATAAGACTTTTTTTGGAGGAGCGGGTAGATGGTATGGAGAGGATGGTAGAATAATATGTATTTTGATGTAAGCAAAAAATGTACAGCCTAAAAAAGGCCAGATATATATATACTACCAGGAGGTATATACCCAATATCGACTTCGGACCCATTTTAGTATCATTAATAACCCCAAAGTATTACTGCAACATCATCGTAAGTCTGTAACCCACCAAATCTCAAAGTGAACAAGGATCTATCAAGAGGAGAATTAATCAAGAACATGCAAGATATGCCCTATAAAAACTAACTGCATTGGGATAGTTTTTCAAGAAAAATTGTGAAACCTTAATGTCGGGGGGGGCACCTCACCGAAACAATTTCAAGCTACATTAAGCTTTGTAAGAGCCATGTATGCCATACCAAAGAATCGTGAGAACCCTAAAGACATGATGCCAAGAGAAAATAACCCTTGCCTGATAGTTTTCATTTTCTTTCCGTAGAATTTAAGCAGCCGTTTAAAAGGAAAAACACGAAAGCCAATTGTAGATGCACGAAATAACTCAACCTGCGCAAATAAAATTCAAAGAACAAATAAACAAGTATGTCCATGATATCACGAAGTGAAGTGGTTTGTGGATGCAAAGCAAAATTCTCTCGACTTCTGGCGCATGTAATTAAAATCTATAAGAGGGCCAAAGGATGATTGTAAAATGACAATATGACTCAAAATTTGGAAGCGATTTAAGTCGATTATTTTGGACGGCTTTAACAGATCAGGTCGATAAGGATACTTCTATTTACTCCACTTCCTGATAGCCTAGCCATTTTCCTATTATTAAACGTGAATGAAAGTAAAGTAAACAAGTTCAAACAGTACGTGAAACCGGCTGTTGCACTGTGCGTTCTGCACGGATTCCCTGTCTTTCCATACAGCGTTGGTCTTTGTTACTTTTTTCACACTGAATTAGCCCCCTACGCGTCAATATACGTACATATTCTATCAAGCAAAGTATATTAAAGAGTGATATACCTTGCTTGTGCGTAAAATGCTCTTACAACCCTAGTCTCCTAAAGTAAAGATTCCCTTCATGTGTGAATGATTTTAGGCCCAATTGATCTTGCCAGTATTGCTTTTAACAGCTTATACAGAAGATTTTTGCCCTCCCCTAAATTAAGGGATTATATTTAGGAAACCAGTTGGAGACGATACAGCCAATTTCGCTTATAGCGAAGGAGGTATCCTGTTCATTGTGATGCCATTACTGGTACTGATTCACAATATCTGTTTTAAATTTGAATAATAAGGAAACAACTATATCAAAGCGTGCTATTCCTTGACTTTTAACTAGGACCTTCTCCCCCTCCAACACAGTATTACCGAACCAATTATTAAACGAGATATAGCAACATTTATTGCATGAGCCTTGGCCTAATTCACTGGTTATAACAATTTTTACAGGAGATGGGAAAAGACAGTGTAAAACTTGAGAAAGCGGTTTTCAGAAGACCTCTGGAGATTAAGGTTGGTGCTACCACAGGGAGGTCCTTTCATCTGCTTTACTATTATACTATCATATACATATGAAATTAAGTCTAATTGAAATATGCATCAATTATTAAATCTGACTGATGATACTGCCATTGTCAAGTAACATTTCAGAGAAAACACTGTGACCAGGGATCAACTTGTAATTATCAACCAGACTGTAAATAATATTGTTTCAACGATGACAATTTTTTTTAGAAAGAATTTCAAATACTTAATCCTAAGAAATCAAAAGGAAATGTGTTTTACCAACAAAGAATATCAATGCCATGAAGGTTTACGTTTATCTAAATCACAATGTGTCAAAATAGGAAGGATCAGAGGTGAGAACTGTACTAGAAAAACCAAATATCTAGGAGTATGTATTGATCTGAAAGACTGACTTTTTCTGATCATATTTCCAGTATTTTGAGCAAAGTTTACTATATTATGTCTGGATTAGCATATACTGTGTCTTTCTTTAATAAGGAGGCTAAAGAAAGTGTTTTTAAATCTGTCATACTCCCACATCTAATTTATGCAGTGCCAGTTTGGTATCATTTTATTTTACGAAAGGACAAAGACAGAATTTTAAGATTTTTAAAGTATTCTGCAAAGATCTTACATCTAGATTTCAATTATCTCAAACTGACTGTCAATGTCTCTGCCAAAACTGAGTTTATAAGAATGGCCACAAAAATTCATGATGATCATAATCACCCGTTACATAGTTATCTCAAAAGCCTCAGTGTGCAATCAAAGAAAAACCTAAGAAATCCATTCATTTTACCTAAGTACAGAATAACTTTATTCAAGAATTCCTTTGTCTACAGAGCCGCCCTTTGCAATCAATCCAAAACATCAAACGATTTGTTGTAGACTTTTAGACTCTTAGTCTTTTAAGGTTTTAATGTGAACTAACTTTCAGTACATATATTGTCTTATCATTGTATTTTTTAATCTTATTTTATTACTCCTTTTTATAAATATTTTATATATTTATACTGGAATAAATAAATTGAAATTGAAATTGATGAAACTAATGGGGGACTTGCATGGAACATGACAGAAAATTTGGAATGCTTTTCTAATTCACCACCTTCTCTATAGGTATTTAAGTAAGTACTGCATTATTTCATTGGAAGCTTTTTGTAAGTCATCTAGTAGTTGGTGATAAGGGGAGCCGTCCAAACTCGCCTCCGCGGATCCGCGCGGAGCCAAATTCTCCTGTGCATCAGAGCGTGTCTCATTATCTCTCTTGCTCTCTCTGCCACTGCCGAGTCCTTTCCGAGATATGCAGATCTTCCGTAACTACTAGTAATCCGATTACAGTGCACAAAGCCAACCAAGTCTGCAGCTTCGCGATTTCCGTGTAACAGTGCCAGGAACGTTTTGTTAGAGATCTCTATTGAAAGTTTTTTTCACAGATCGAGGCCCGCACACAGCCACTGTGGAGTGCGCTCAGGTGTGACAGCAACCATTTCGTTTCGAGATGGCCTATTGTTCAACTCGCAACAGTGTT
>JAIZAY010001911.1:0-12523 GCA_029531755.1 Holothuria leucospilota | reverse complement strand
ATCACAGTACACGCGCAGTGTACACCCAAAGGAAATTTCAACAGCCACTCGGAACTTGTGATGGTGGGAAAGCGCACAGTTGAAGATCGTAATTGACACCGGAACAACTGCAATTCGTTTCAATGTACAGTATTTAACATACAATGGCATGACTCTTACAACAGGATGTAGCGATAGGAATATAATCAATATACGAAACAGTATCTGTTTTGTAAGAAGTCGTAAATTTGGACATTTTGGGACAATACAGTGAGATCAGTCTTACAATACAGACTCTTTAAGATTGAAATTATTCGTGACACATCAGTAATTTAGGAGTAATACCTAGGTCTTAAATTATTTTTTATTTTGATAAAGATTCAAGAACATTCAAAATTTTTGAAGGTGGGGTGAACAACTTTTGACCCATAGGGTATAGTTGCTGACCTAGTAAATGGTGTGAAAGCCCGCAAAGCAACCCAGTATACAGGTATAGGCTCAGACAGACCTGCGTGACATAATACTAACCTCAACAGGGCTGAGCACCACACTTAATGAGTGCCGAATCAGCATCGACATGTGACAACCAATCTTCTAATCAGCATGTATAGAGTTAATTATAAGGTCGCTGTAGGCCTATGCCTAATATATCTTCATGTGTAATACGTGCCATATACCCTTTATTCTTATTATTATATCGCATTTTTATTTTTTTATTTTCAATTTTTATTTATCATAATTGGTTATAGAAACCTTTTTTCTTTTTTTTTTACAAGAAAAGCCATGGGCCAACCCACACTAAAAAGTAAAACAGAACAAAACAACTAACAAAAAAAAATTAAAAAGTAAAATACAAAAAAAAGAGATTGATAGTGCTAGTTACAAATCAAGGACGCCTATTATGCGAGAGCTGTATGTCACAGTTAAACTACTAGTCCTCAGTAAAGGGACTTGCGCGCAGCTTTCTGCACTCGATCTGCATTCACTAATACAACAGTCTTTTAGGCAAAGCAACTCATTGGCAAATAGCGCAGCGGGGATAAGGCCCCCCCGTCTGCTGTAATGGTTGGATATTGGTACTTTCTTCTCACAGCAACAATCTTTGAAAGAAAAATCCTATTCTTACCACCAGGTCTTTTCCTTCACCAGATTCTTTTAACAGGAGTATTGCATCTGCTTTTTGCAATACACTGAGAATTACTGCGAAAGTGCCCTAAAATTGTGAAATGAAATCAGCAACTTTTGTTTCGCCCCGCCATTCTAAATTTACTGTAGTGACACTATGAGAACTTTGCTTTCACATCGCGTATTGCTAATAAGCTACATGGTTACGTCAGCCCTAATCCAGAATGCAAAAATGCATTGAGGCTTTGATGATATATGTTCTATTTGAAATAATGGCCATGCATGTCCCATGTACTTTCAGTCGCCCTGGTACAAGCTGCTATCTTAACATGTTGCCCTGAAAAATCATTATTTAGTAAGTTCATATTTGACCTTGGGAATTCAGCGCGGAAATTTTAGCACTTTTTGCCCTTCTGCCGTGAACTCAGGAGACGATCTTGGGAATTCTTAAACAATCTTGCGCTCCTCCTTTTGACCCCCCAGATGACCTTTGATCCTCCATTCCAAAAACGGATAGGGTTTTCTTCCCTCTTAACCATAATGCATGTACATAAATTCTAAGTTATGAATATTTATTCAAGCCTTCCTCATCTTGAGATATCAATGTTAAAAAATCATTTTCAGTGTTTTATGACCCTAAATGGACGCTTTGACCTCCACCAAACTTGATAGCATGGTCGAATACTTACCCCACACCATAACACATCCACATACTTTCCCCCCCCCCCCCCAAAAACTATGAAATCTATCCTAAGCTTCCTTATCTTGAGATAATCGTTGTCAACATGGTTTTCTCAGAGTTTGACCTCCGGTGACTCCAGATGACCTTTGACTGCCACCAAAAATGATGGCGTGTTCTTTCTTATTAAAGACCATAACGCGACATAGCTACTATACTAAAAAAAATAAGTATGAAATTTATCCAAAGCCTTCCGTAACTTCTTGAGATATCTAATCGTTAGACAAGGTTTTCATAGCAATCCACCCCCGGTGACCCCAATGATGACCTTATGCCACGCTCCAGCCAAAACAATTAAGAGGCTCGTTATTTCTTCGTTACCCCCCATAACACAATACTAGCTATACTAAGAATGAAACTTTATCCAATTCTTACTATAATTGAGATAAATTGTGTTACCAAGCGTTTTCAGAGTTTGACCTCTTTTTTTTGCTGCTGACCCACAGATGACCTTTGACGCTCCACCTGCAAAAAAAAATCGGGTTCTTTTTTTTTTTTTTTTTTTTCTTTTTTTTTTTTTTTTTTTTTTTTTTTTTTTTTTTTTATTCCTCTTAATCATTTAAAAATGCATCATACTACCCAATATTTATTTTTTATACATATGGCGAAGTATAGGGATTTATCCAAGGCTTCCTTACCTTGAGAATATCGTGTTAACAAAGAGCTTTTTCAGCCCATTCGACCCCCGGTGACCCCAGATGACCCTTATGACCTCCATAAACCAAAAACAATAGGGTTCTTCCTCTTACCATAACCCGACATTCTACATAACTAAGTATGAAATTTAGCCAAGCCTTTCCTATTCTTGAGACATCGTGTTAAGCAAGATTTTCAGCATTCGACCCGCGGTGACCCCAGATGACATTGCACCTCCACCAAAAACACTTGAGGTTCTCTTCCTCTTACCATAACACATAACTACATGCCTAACATGAAATTGATCCAAGCCCACTTCCTAACTTTGCAGATATCCCATGTTTAACAAGGTTTTCAGCATATCCCCCCCCTGAATCACACCCCGAGCCTGACACCCAGATGACATCTTGACCTCCACCAAAAACACTTGAGTTCTTCCTCTTACCATTAACACATCTACATACTAAGTGTATGAATTTTATCCAGACCAAGCATTCCTAACACTTGCCAGATATCATGTAATAACAAGGTTTGTTGCAGATCACATGCGATCCGCACGGTGACCAACACCAGAATGACATTATGTTGAATCCTCCACCAAAAATGGTACCAACCCCCCTTTTGAGTTCTTCCTCCTTACCATAGACAACATACGTACATTCTACATATGAATATTTATCCAATTTTTTTTTTTTTTTTTGGGTTTTGGGTTTTTTTTTTCGGGTTTTTTTTTTTTTGGGGGAATCCTAACGTTGAGATATCATGTTCAATAAGCTTTTCAGCCCATTCGACCCTGGGTGACCCCAGATTACCTTTGACCTCCACCAAAAATAATAGCGGTTCTTTCTCTTAACCATAAACCGCCATTAAAATACTAAGCTAATGAAATTTATCCAAGCTTCCCTACCTTGAGATACGTGTTAACAAGGTTTTCAAGAGTTTCGACCATCCGGTGCAACCCCTCAGATGACCTTTGACCTCCCACCACAAACGATAGGGCGAGCGACTTCTTCCTATTACCATAACGCCATCTATCATACTAAGTATGAAATTCCTATCCAAGCTTACCTAAAACTTGAGATATCATGATTAATAAGATGGTTTTCAAGCATTGTCCTTTAGACCCCTCGGCTTGACCCCAGATGCACCTTTGAACCTCCACCAAAAATGACAGCCCGCACGCTTTTTTCCTTACTCTTACCATAACGCAATCTACATAATAAAAGTATTGCAAATTATATCCAAGCTCACTCTCCTACCGTTGAGATATCGTGTTCAACAAGGTTTTCAGAGTTTGACCTCCGGTGCACCCAAGATGCACCTTTGACACTCCACCACACAACGGATAGGGTCTTCATGCCTCTGACCATAACCGCATCTACATACTAAGTATGAAATTTATTACCAAGTCGCTTCCTAACTTGAAATATCGTGGCTTACACAAGGTTTTCAGCATTTGACCCCACAGGTGATACCCCCAGATGACCTTTGACCATTCCATCAAAAATGATAGGGTTCTTCCCTACTTGACCATAAATCCATATACATACCTTAGCTATGAAATTATCCAAGCTTCCTATCTTGAAGATAACGTGTTAACAAGGTTTTTCAGAGGTTGACCTCTGCGTGACCGCTCCATGATGACCTTTGAACCTTCCACAAACGATAGGGTCCTTCCTCTTTACCATAACGCATACTACATACTAAGTATGAAAATTCTATCCAAGACTTCCTAACTTGAGATAACGTGCTTAACAAGGTTTTTCACGAGTTTGACCTCTGGTGACACCCAGATGACCTTTGACCTCCACCAATAATGAATCGGGTTCTTTCTCTGGTGTGGATCATAACGCCAGTCTACCCATACTTAAGTATGAAATTATATCCAAGCTTCCTACCTTGAGATATCGTGTTAACAAGGTTTTGTCGAGAGTTTTGACCTCGGCGTTGACCCTAGATGACCTTTGAACATCTCCACCACAAACGATAGGGTTCTCTCCTACTTACCATAACGCATCTACCATTACTAAGTATGAAATTTATCCACCAAAGCCCTTTCTACAAACTTTGAGATAAGTTCAGTTAGTTAACAAGCTTTTGGCAGCATTCGAATTCCTCAGGCCCTGCGTCGACCCAAGATGACCTTTGAACTGCCCATCAAAATATGATAGGGTTCTTCCCGTCATTGAAACGCATAATGCATTCTACATACTAAGTATGAAATTTATCCAAGCTTCCTACCTTGAGATATCGTGCTAACAAGGTTTACATAGTATGACCGTCCGGTTGACCCCAGATGACCCTTTGACCTCCTACCAACAAACGATAGGGTCCTTCCTCTTACCATAAGCGCATCTACATACTAAGTATGAAATTTATCCAAGCTTCCTAACTTGTATTTTTTGATAAAAAACCCCCCCCTCCCCCCCCCTGTTAAGCAAGGTTTTCAGAGTTTGACCTACCGGTGACCCCAGATGACCTTTGACCCTCCATCAAAAAATGATAAGGTTCTAGACCTCTTACCCATAAACATGCATCTACTTGATACTAAGTATGAAATTTATTGCCAAGCTTCCTATCTCGTAAAGATTATCGGTATGTTAACAGATGAGTTTTCTCTGCGGAGTTTCGGACGCGTCCCCGGTGACCCCAGATGGACCTTTGACCCCCTACACTCCACCAAAAACAATAGGCGTTCTTCCTCTCAATATGCGGTGCACACTCTATGTACCATAAGTTTGAGAACTGTCAGAGTTTCCCTTCTTGAGATATCGTGTTAACGAGCTGGCTGACGTAACACACACACACAATTAACCACACACACAAATTATCCTAAACACATGAACACACGAACATCCTCACACACATACACACACCTACGAACAAATGGCACATACACACGATACATCACACACATCTACCCTACCATCACGAATTGCAGGTGTTGCTTTCCTCATCATTGAATCGAAACCAAAAATATGTTTGCAGAGCCAATTGCCATGTAGTACATATGCTATAGGAGACTACCAGCATAATGAAAATGTTGCTGCGGGTTCGGCTATCACAAGGTTACGCACACGCGCATTCTTATGTACAACAACAATTTTCGAACGCTACTATGCTAAATATTTTGTTTGACGAAGTGAGCCAAAGGTTGAGTTGATTTGATTTCAAACTTTTTCCTGAACTTTTTAGAGGATTAAAGTGAAATCAATAAGCACAAACAACACTCGCCAATATCTAATACCTTGTGTACAGGACATGGAAAGGAAAAGTTATGGTAGTCTTATTAAAGTGGACTATGCCGACGTGTAAATCTAAGACAGGCTGGATTTAAACCCTTTGGTATCTTTAGGAATACGGTGCTCTACAACGAACAATACAAACATTCTATTTGTTTCACAACTTGTATTTTAACCGTTCGAAAATTGACAGAAACAAGACACCCGCTCCTCTTACGTTCCAGACTTCAAAAAGGACAGTCCTTCCCCCCGAAAATTTAATTCGGGAAATCTTGGTTACGCATCATGTGATGGGTGATGTCACTTTCTGTTAGGAACTGATCTTCGTTGTGGTTGCCGTTGGTATCCTTCGGACATGTTTGATACAGTGTTCTGTCATTCCATTGTACCGCGTTATGACCAAGACCCGCGTCGATAAAATGTAAAACCTGCATGATAAGTTGTAAATTTTGGAACTGATTATCCCTTATTTGCCTCGTGCCATTCACCGAGTTAGTGTTTATTGTCAATTAAATGCCCATCTCACGCAGATAGTGTTTTCCTACTTGAGGATGTCATGATAAGTAGCTGCATGTACAACTCATTCACAATGCAACAGCATAGGGAGGTACAGCATAGAAGTAACTACTTCCATGGGTACAGTGTAACATACAAACAAACATACTGCCATACTTACACAACAAATGTATCACCAGCACTGTTGTGATAGCAGGCTAGTATCCTCTGTGAAATCAAGTTTAATACTTTACCTTTGGATGGACAGTGGATGGATCCACGAGCCAGGGAGTTGGCCATATAATGAACAACTCCCTGATCGGTGACAGCCAGATGAATGTTGATAGACTGTCGGTAAAGTGAGTTTTCTTGGATTCGAAAATTAGAAATAGGGAAGGCTGCATACTAAACAAGACGCGTCTAGTGCATGCAGATGGGCCTGAGTAATTCGTTACGAGCGCATAGAAACCATGTCGATTTACAGAGACTGTTAGGTGAGGTGTAAGTACAACACCATCAGACATATTCTGAGCATTGAGAAGGCATTGCGAGCCCAATTCGCAAAGGCGACCTTAAGGCTTGGAAAGTTTTATGTAAGGCAGTCAAAATAGGCAACTTTCTAAGGTTACTTTTTTTTTTTTTTTTCTTTTTAGTGCAAGTGTCCGTTGCGAAATCGCTGGAACTAGCATATGTTCGAGACGTGTGCCCACAGTTTATTTCGCTGGCGGTGGGATGCTGCGCAGTCCACTCACTGTAGTATTACTAGCAGACTAGCAAAATCCGCAAAGCAGGTATGCACTGGGCACTGCCGAGTTTTTTCGTTCTTTCGGTTATGACTCTTATCAAGCATATTTGTAATTATTAGTAATAGCCTATTACTGCCAGCCCCAAAATATAACAGGCCGACACCACTCATCCAAACAGACAGAAAAAAGTTCAAATTCAAGACATGCCGCCCGAGTTACAATCATTCTATGTATGTATAAAAGGCTTAGTACATCAGTAAAGGGAGACTGTGGTCGCTTCGCCTACAGCTCGTCTTTCATACAGTCCAGCTCCCTCACACCGACCATATGAAAAATAGCGGCCGGCGAGATCGGGGGCCGTCTGTGTAATGGTTGAAATTTTCCTGTCTTCTCCACAGGCCAAATTCTGAAAGAAACAATCCTAATTTACAACTTAAACCAGGAATTTTCTTCTCCAGATCTTACAAGAGTATTGCCAGCCCTTGGTCATGGCATCACCGAAGAATTTCCGCGAAAGTGCCAAAAATATAGAAATGAAATCAGCCAAACTTTTCGACCCTCTGTAAAATTTACTGTGTGACTTTGGAACTTTGTTTACAACAGTATGCTAATAAGCTACGTCTGTACATTAGTTAAGAAGCGGCCAAGTTGAGGATTTATTTCAAATTTGCGCAACTTTTCCAAGGTTTAAAGATGATAACAAATTACAATTGCCAAATATAAGTGTAATGACATGCGAAATGGAAAAGTTATCATAGCTTTTATTAAGACTTTAGGTGCCTAAGCTTTGCAATAAGAAGAAAATCAATTATCGACCAGCAGCGTGTGCTGGTCGAAGACCCCGAGTTTTCAATGAGTCGGAGTATAGGCACAACACAAAACTGGAGGATAGGGAGCCTACGCGGGGGTGGGGCATCAGATGATCAGGATATACACGGGCCCTTTTACTGAGGACTAGTATAGGCACATGTGGCATTATCTAGAAATAAGACCCTGCCAGGCTAAGCTTCAACGCCACCACTGTTTGAAATGCCGTCGAATTGCTTGATTGTTTGCAAGTTAATTAGATCAAAACCACATACCTCAAAATGCGCATTATTGCGCGCAGGGCCTATTTCGAGCAGTATATTATATAGCTCTTCTCGACTAGTATCACAGATGATTTACTATAGCCAAACTTAAATCACAGCTATAACAAGCTAAAGACGGCTTGCGCGGATACCCCGTCTTGATTTTAGAGACGAGGGCGAATGCCAGGCAGGATCACAGGTGCGAATTTCAACGACTGAATAAGGGATATTTACGGAATAAAACGACAATCGTTTGTTTATAGATATTTACACAAATCTGCAGGGGCCTATTGCGAGAGTATATATATTATAGCTTCTCGCACTAGTATCATACAGATGATTCGCCTATAGCCAAACTAAATATAGTATAAAAAGCTAAAGAACGGCTCTGAGCGCGTCTTGCTTTTAGCGAGGAGGACTGAGGGGTAGGTAGAATTCAACGTCTGAATAAAGGGCATATTTATGCGAATAAAACGCAATGTGTTTTAGATTTTTAACAAAATCTGCCGGGCGCCTATTTCCAGAGTATATATATCGAGTTGTCTTCACTAGCTTTCTTTACAAAGTAAAGAGGGAAATGGCTTGCCCGGTCTTAGATTTTAGCCTAGGGGAATGAGGACGAGTAGGTGGAATTCAACGTATGAATAAGGATATTTACAGGAATAAAACGCAATATTGTGGGTACATGGATTTTTTACAAGATCTGCAGGGCCTATTTCGAGAGTATATATAGAGTGTCTACAAATTAAATATAGGTAACATACTTCATACTTCAAAGTGACAATCAGCTTGGGCCTATTTCGATGAGTATATACACAGACAGCTGGTTGCTGACTTAAGTGTAATCTGAGACATATACAACCGTATCGCTACTCGATTGGGTCGCGACGTTAGCGCCGCGAACATACTTGTATATGCACAAGATAGCTTACGTTCTATAACTACATTGAGCTTGAGCGGTTTTAAATTTACGCAGAGCAGAATGAGAGGTCAGATATGTGCGTGTTAGAAACGAGAGTCTATGACGCGTAGAATGACAAAGTAATCAAAGATGTATAAAAGATTATACGCGACCCAAGAAGGTTTCTCAACGATAGATACGACCGGCTACGGAGATGTGCCCGAGCGTGTTAAAAACACAAAATTTAAAATTTTTTTCTAAAAAAATTTAAAAAAAAATTTTCTCTTTTCTAACTTTAGTTGTGTTTTTTTTTTTTTTTTTTTTTTTATTATCAAAAATCCCCATCGGTTGAGCGTTTAAAAACAATTGCTGGGACGTTTAGGGGCCAACCAGACTTTCCATGAAAAAAAGAGTCAATTTATCGCTTTACAGACACAATTCCAAAAATTCCGTGCAAAATCTGCTGCAATGCAATTTGCCAAATCCGCTGACTTTCTGTTTTGAATTGATTAGTGTGTTAGCGCCAGTGCCAGGCCTAACCAGACTAAAATCCAATCATGAACAGCCTAACGTCGTAGGCCTGACACATATCTGTAATGGACAAAAAAACAACCTAGGGGGCTAAAACAACTTGACTTACGACTTGTTTGAGTGTGGAGTCTCTTGTTTTTCCTTACATAGTAAAAGATACGTATAAATATTATATCCGAATAATGATATGCAGGTACTAAATCCGATAATTATTCAACAATTGAAAGTTGGTAACTTGTCAGTCAGAACGTTATGACTCGTTCGATCATGAACGTAACAACAGAGCAAAAACATGAAAACTTTCGAGTAAGCATTGCGCAAGCAGTTGTATATGACGCCACTCATGCAAAGTACAACATACCATACACTACAGTACATGATACAGTATAAGACAAGAATCAGTCTACATGAGGCAACCCCTCAGGGGATCAGCGCGCCGAAAAATTTGGCAAGACTGAGCAACATTTGACTCTACTGAAGGGCTAGTAAATGCGCAACTCGCCACCTGCCGTCCGTCACATACAGTAAGCCATCGGAGGGGTGTGCCATTCCAAGTTTTCTTATCAGATTGTAGCCCGCTAGAGCCATCCAGTGTTGTTACGCTACAGACTTTTAAAACTTTTTTTGTTCACAATTTTTCGCCCTCCTTGATTGCAGACTCTTTTAGCATTCTGAGAGATTTTTTTTGAAGTTCCGCCTGATTATTCCGTGAAAAAAAATTAAAATTCCGCGATTCCGTGACAATTTCCTCGTGCATCGCGGAAAATCCCCGCGTGGCCCTAGACGCTTCGCAAAATTGAGTCAGTTTGAAACGACATCAAGATAGGGAAGAGGACGAGATATATGCATTTTAAGTTGTGGAAAGGATATTCAAGAAATTCATTGGAAATGCAATCTGAAAAGTGTCCTCGCAGAATCCGACGATTAGTTTGGACAAAAATTTTGGCCTTATTTTGGATCGTATTTTACTAGCTTTATAAGCCTTATTTCGTATGGGTATGGACTGACCCCAGCATTTGTTTGGGATGAAGAACACGATGACGGTTTTTGTAATAGCACTAATGGAGATAGTCGCATACTTAAATTTCATATTCGGCCGCACCAAGACACTCTAATATATACTCTCGAAATAGACCCTGATAGATTTTAATAAAAATCTAACAAATTATTCCGTTTTATTCCGCCTAAATATCCCTTATTCAGACGATGAAATTCCACCATACCCCTCATTCCCCTCGCTAAAATCAAAACCGCCGCAAGACGTACTTTAAAGCCCTTTCGCTAAAGAAAACTAGTGAGAAGGACGATCTATATATATACTCTCAAAATAGGCCCTGCAGATCTTTGCTAAAAATCTAACAAATATTGCCGTTTTATTTCCGTAAATATCCCTTAATCATATCCAGACGTTTAATTCCTCACCTACCCCTCAATTACCCCTCAGCTAAAATCAGAGGGGCTGCGTAAGACCAACCCGTCTTTACGCCTGTAAAGATAGATAGTGAAGACACTAATATACTCGCGAAATAGGCCCTCGCTAGATTTCTTACATACGCCGTCCTAAGTATCTAATCTAACATGTAAAATTTCGTTTTATTCCGTAACATACGTCATTCTGGTGCATAATTTTGAAGTATGACTGATTTGTTAAAATTTAATCTGGTACGAAGTTTTCTAAAACAATAGCTTCAAGTGGGTAGTCGATAGACAACCGTCTGACGAAATAAGCCTGGTCTATATTGAAATTTCACACAGCAATGGGCCTTATATTTCGAGATAGTAGCCGGCTATGCCTGTATGCCTAGGTTCGGTGGTATAAACGGAGGCTGGTGTTCCTACAAATGACGCCCCACATTGTTGTGTTGGCTTGAAATCTCATTTTCAAGCAGATCTATTTTTTGGTGCAATTTTTTGTAACATTAATGGTATTCTTTATTTAATGCTCAAGGGTGTAAGGGTGATGAAAACACCCAATGTTAAGAAAGAGCTTTTTGTGTTGTGACTTTATGCTAAATTAGAGTCCTCCGCTTGGTGACCTGCCAATTTACGTGTCATGGGCAGCTTTACAGAGAATGTTAGCGTGGGCGCTTTAACATCTTGCAATAAGAAGAAAATCAATGTCGAACCAGCACTGCCTCGCTGGTCGAGAGAACCCCGAGTTTTCAATGAGTCGAGTAAGGACACGTGTATTGTGTTGGGGATCTACACACGGCGACCGGCACTCTACACGGGCCCACCTCCTTACTCAGGTCTAACTGTATACTATACATTGCTCGTAGGCCTAGACGTTTGCGCGTACCTAAATAATATAAGGCCCATCCACGGCATAGGCGTAGTCGTCCGTGACCTAGTTTAGGCTTTAGGATACAGTGATCAGTAACAGATTAGGGCCTCATACAATCATATATACTAAGACGGGGCTCGTGCGCGCTACTGGCCATGATCCCGCGAGAGGGTCGAGCAAATTGGACTGAGAAGTCAGGCCGATACCATGAAAATTCCAGCTAGGCCTATCTGTTAGACTAATTTCGCTCCTCAGTTAGTTTTTATTTAGGAAGACATGGCGTGCATAGTCACAGAACAGTTCCTTCAGGCCTATCCTGTTGCGATTTGATGGTTTATTGATATAGATTGAAGAAACGGGGAAAAAAATTATTTGGACGCCCTTGAGATTCGCCTAATATTCATTAAGTATTACGCACCGATTTTGGACGCCCATCCTACTTATGTTGCGTGCACCCGAGAGTGACGAAATCGGATGAGGAAAGAACGAAAAAAAACAGCTACTGATGCCGCCCGATGCACGAGCAATTTTTTAATTCCCACGAGGTTAGTGGGCTAAAGGTACATTTGACCATTAGTAGGTCAGTGGTTTTCTTGCATTTCAAAGTCTTATTAAACACGCAACGCCACAGACACCCGCGCCGACGAAGTACGCAACTTAACTTGTGGGTAACACTGTTGTGATAGTGGCCCAAGCTGCAATACGCCGAAAGAAAGAAGAAAGTGGCGAATCGCACTTGAAATTCCACTGGACTTTCCCAAACTAAAGGACAAAG
>JAIZAY010001933.1:0-12436 GCA_029531755.1 Holothuria leucospilota | reverse complement strand
CCCATCCATCATGCAATGGTATGCAACTTAGCCAAAAGGAACAATGGGCAAATAAAATATTCCACGGCTAATCGATTTCCAGTAAATAATCTTTTCAATGTCATGTACCAGGGACCTGTGGCGATGCGTATCAACACAAAACCCATGCATCTGAACCAATTAGATATTGCGAAACACCCATCAAGTGAATTCTCGCGGATGCCGAGTTGGCAAATCGCCTACTTCACCTCTTTCCAACGTGTCGTGCTGAAAAAATTCCGCACGACTGATATACGAAAACACTCCTCCACCATTTTAGGGATCCAATAACTGTCCCCAATATGGCTTGAGAAATATGTAAACATCGGGTAATTATTTAGTTACCCAGTGGTGTTTTAAAACATATTCAGGATATACTACTGTTAAACGGCTGCCGCAATCATGGACATATTCCATCACCGGACAGACGTCTTACTCAATTAATAATTCATCCTCTAACCCTCCACATCGGGCAGGACAGTACATGCGGACCGGATCTCATAACCACACCGGGGTGCGACCAGACTCCTCTGTTCCAGGTTATAACAACCAATACCGCAGGGGGACCCGTGATCTCCGTGTGAGCTGACGAAAATTAGGCTGAACTTGGTCAGATTTCAGGCAACATTTTGCGGAACCACAGTATAAGGACAATTCGCGGACAATCGTTGTTTGTCGGATCACAATTTGAGCCAGTTATGTTCCACTTATGTTTTCATGGGTATCTCGTGATGTCTTACAGCACCACAAGTTTATATTTCTTGCAAGGAAATATCTTGCAAACAGTGCTACGTTGCGGTCGAACTGGGACTGTCACGTAATGATCGCCATGCCCTTGCGGCCATATGGTAACAGGAAGGGTGTATGGGTACAGGTTGAAGTATCTGATGGAAGTCCCACCCTTGGCTTATGTGATCAACCATTGAGTCGCCATTACTACTAAAGGATGGAATACACAATGATCTGAACATAGACATAAATATCACCACAGACTCGTTAGGAAGAGTGATGTATTGGTCTCCGTAGGTTACCGTTTTGGCTGGCATTTCTGCGAGGTACCGCGCGTAAATTACTTCGACCACTCGACGTAGTCAAAATTTCGCAGGTGAAATCCGTTGTAATTAAAAGGCCTTAAACGCAAATCAGCGACTTCTTCTCTTCGTAGTGTCTGGGGGACCTCAGAATATCCAATCCTCTCAGTTGATCTGCAAGTGCAGCGAACTGGCAGTTTCCATTGCCTTCTGGGTCCAATTGAATTGGGAGAGCAGCCCCGCTGAGTCATGCGTTAGCGTAATGTAATATTTCCTCCGATGTTTTTGCTTCTTGATACACAATCGCTGGTTCGTTGTTTTTCTGTAATCGGCACGCACTGCCTTTACAAGTCCAAACGACACTAGTGCAGATTTGTCACCGTCACGTGTTATCAGAGAACCACTCTGTTGTAACCGTCCGTCTCGTTATTGGGCGAAACAGATCATATTTACTTTATATTCACTATGGCGTAACTACTTGTCCATAAGCTCGGAGTAATCAATACCAGGCCTTGTCTTACGTTTGGCATATACCTCACTTCTTCAAATAGGTAAAACCTTTTCTCCTGTCCTGTGTAAATAGACCTGCTGGAGACGACATTTTTCCCTTGTAAAACTCCACCACGCGTTTGTTTCAACCGTTCGTGCGCAAATGTGCCGTTGCCTAGTCGCATATAGCGCGCATCTCCCCCCCATCCCTCTCACCCCTCCTCCCCCTCCCCTCTCCCCTTTCCTTGTCGCATTCTCTATGCTCCTCGTCTAACTTTGTTGAAACGCGTTATGTTCTCTATACCATCGCGTATGAGGGCGTGTTGCATTCCACAATGTTTGTACCTTATCTTCTTCCCAGTGCCTGTTCTGCTGGGGACACCTTCTTCCTGTAAGTAGCTATCGCACAGACCAAAACGTGATCAGGATAAATCTATTATCCCCTCGACCGAAGTAGATTTCAAACGGAGACTTCCATGAAAAGCCTCTCCCTGAAAGAACCGTGCGTCGCGTGGGTGGGGTTGGGTTGCCACTTGCATTCAACCAAACCACTTACTTGTGCAGCTCGCGCATACTCTCTGTAAATTCTTGCAACCCATGTTTCTCACATATCTTTTCCGCGTCCGTTGTCAAGAGTTCACCACACGCGTTCCCCGAAAGGAGTCATCCCTTTTGTGTGTGTGCACGGAAATTCCTGTCGTGAGCGCAGAATCAAAAACAAGGTATTCATAACACCATTGATTACTGTGGATGATACGGCCAGACATTCGACACTATCCCCTTGAACGCACCCAGAAAAACTTTTTCCATTGGGTGCGGATTTGAGGCAAGCCGTAGAGACCCTCTATGGTAAAGTTTCTCCACCTTTTATCATGTTCTCTGGGATTAATCTGCTCATGCACGTAGGACTCCGACGCACCAACGCAGCACCGCGGTGGGACGACCAACGGCTGGACCAGATTTGTATAGTTTAATTCAGGTGAACTCCTACCTCTGAAATCTTTTTAGTCCTTAGCGGTCTTAGCCACAGGAAGCGACTAAAAATATCCATGACTGTCAGGACATAACTGTACACCTTTCCTTTGTAAACCACGGTGTAATTCCTCATATCAAGCAAATCAACCTGGTGCCTCACTTGTACGGCAGATGCTCTGATTGGTCGTAGTAACGGTCTGTTGTTAAACTGGGCTTTCATCCTTTGGTAGACATGGCTCCTGTCTAACTGTCTTTGCACATTAACCTCACTCACCCCGCAATAAATACTGGGGCCCGATTCTGTGTTTCAGTTTCCTTGCACCTGACCCCTTGCTACACTTCATTGCCAGCTTAACGTGTTTGGGTATCTCTTCGGTCTTGACAACACGCCTTCCATCATAGAGGAGAAAACCCTTGTCATCAATGTTGTATTTGTTTCTGTTCCTGTGGAAGCGTGTTATAGCCGAATTCTGTGCACGTGTTCTGTCTTTGACCGGGACAGTGAACTCATTTTTTAGGCACTTGATGATTGTTTTGTAAGTTTCATCGTCCATCGGACGTGTCCCATAAGCCTTTACTACCACGGCGATTACCAAGAAGCAAAAAAGATTTTTTTACTGCCAGCTGTTCCATTCTGCAGATTTGAAAATAGAAACAACATCAATGAAATTTCCGAATCTTAAGTATTTTACGGGTTCAGGGGCCAAGTGAAACTCATCGATAAACGTAAAAAACAAGTAAGATATTGCAGAATTGCTAATATGATCTCATTTTTAACGGCATACTGTATAAGTTATGTCCAGTATAGCCAAGCTTCCCGGACAACTGACCAATATAAAGCTATAAATAGCCTAAGTACAGATTCTTTTAAGTGTAGGCTTATTCTGCCCCCCCCCCCCAAATGCGCGCTTAGCGCGCTTTGCAATTTCACACATTACATTCCGAGAAAAAACATTAAGTCAGCTCAGAATATGTCCCTGTAGTATATACAAATTAAATGCAATAAATGCCCCGCAATGGCATGGTATAGGCCTAGTACAAGGGGTTTTTTAAATGAAATCACTTTTCAAAATAGCATACACCATTCTGCATTTTCGTCACTTTTATTAGCAAAAGGTACTCAAAATGGAGGGTGTTATCCCCTCCCTCTAGACCCCTCCCACTGAGGACGGCTTTTCTTGCACCGGGTGACAAAATTAAGGATCCGGCAGACAGTGCCAGCCAGAGTCAATCAATACGAATCATTGTCACAAGAGAACAGAACGCTGTAACTCTCTTTGTTTTACACTTTGTACGGAAAACTGTCCGCACACAGTGTATATGATATCTGGCCATAGTAATCATTTCGCTCCAAAATGGCGCCCATGAAATAAGTTGGCCAATGTCTCCCACTATAGGGTCTCTACTCTCTCACACAGGCACACGCCACCAGAAAGAAAATAGTCTCTCTGCGCGTAGCAATCGGACCACGAGATATCATCATGCAGGAAGACCAGACCTGTTCATTATTGCAACAGTCACAACAGGATAACGCTTTGGGGCTGAGTTCTTCGACGTATAGCCAACGAACAGGCCTAGCCTACATCAAGAAAGCTGTAGGGAAAGATCTTACAGGACAATTCGTAAATCGCCCTCAGAATGACCAATTAGGGAAGTGCTAGGTTTACAACTATGGTTTAACAAGTGTAACATGATCATGGGCCGTAGAATCACAAGAACCATAGGCTGTTGTTCCCTTACGTGTGAAAATGCATAGTATAGTGAAGCAAACGTTCTCAACTTAAGTTACCTAACTGAAAGCAGTGACTCCTACACGTGACATCAGTCAGCAGCTCAATGAGTCTAGTTCTAATGAATTAAAGCTCTACTCTGCGTGCTGTTTGGCTATAAAACTTCATCAGTGCTACTTTTGTGACTTTACACCAACCTTGCTTTTATATGCCAAGAGTGGACTATATCGTGTAAACGGGCGTTTTGTTTTCAACTTGGATAGCTTTTTACGTACGTAGAAACAGGCACGAAGAAACAAAGGAGAACTCAAACCTGACCGGACAAAACTGCAAAGGTGAACTATTTACAGAATTCTGTACATTGCGCTAGCAAACAAAATTTCTGCGATAACTATGTACAAAACCACCCGAACCCAAACCAGTTACATAGGACTATTTACAATCTCACTAGGCAAAACTATTACATACCCATTTACATCAACAGAAGAGTGTTCAGGTTGAGTCTGTTCAATGCTTTTTGTAACTATGGGTGCTCCTTACGTGCTCCGGAACAAAACACCGGACGTGACATGAAACCACTAAGGACAACTATATACACCAGGGCCAGGCATGCATGTGGCCAAACCCTCACTATTTACAGTATTAATAACAATGTGATGTGCTCTTTACATGCTTGTAGCCGGGGCGGACCTAATGCTAACGATGAGTTTTAACAGCGAAACTTTAAGTGCAAACCTATTTACACTGAAAGTACCCAAAAAAACTTTGTGGACATGCATGCCCCCCTCCGCACCACCGAGACACAAACAAGAAACAGAACACCCCAAAAGAAAACGGGGACACAAAAGGCAAAAAACCATTCACACTAAAATACTCTGACGGGACGTTATCTGTTTAATCCGTGGGCTCCCCCCCCCCCCCCCCCCCCGCGTCACGGGCGCCGTCCCAGGAGTGATGGGTTCCCCTGTCTGATACTTCGCCTGAAGGCCGACCTCTATGTGTTAGTGCAAGGACTCTGGCCCCTCCCCCTCACACAAATCAAACCAACCCTCCCACCCGAAGGTGGGATCCTTTATGGAGGCAGGCTCTGAGGCACGCTTCCCCGCCATCCGCCCATTCCGACATCGCCGAGTATGAGCGGACAGATCGAGGTCACGCCTCTAATGTCCCAAATTAATTTCAACCTGACCGGGTGCCGCTGCCAACTTCTTTGCCCCAAATGGCGGACGAGTCTGCCTCAGTATAGGAGCAGTTGCCAGTTTACCCCCCTCGCACTGCTTGGAGGCTAAGGAAGTCCTAGCTCAACCTCAAGTTTTGCCATGCGCTCACACTAACACACTCGGGTTGGAATATGTGTGCTCCATGTTTATGCGAGGGTTCGGGTGACGACCCACCATCGGCACTGACCATTGGTCAGAGTACGATGTGGGGGCAATGCGCAACAACCACAATATTTGGGATGTCCCTCCTCAACCACAGCAGGTTGCCACCGATACCTCGTTGGGACACTCTGCCGTTGCCGCGTGCCCCCAACTGCAAACACATTTTCCCCAAACGTCTGTTGGGACACGACTTGGCTTCGTGCCCCTCCTCTCCACACATCTAAATACAGGTAACGGGGCTGGCAAAAGTTACCTAATGCTGGGCCTTGGAACCCACTATGAAGAGAGCAACGATGGAATGTCCCTTCACAAGCTTCCATACGGAAACTGGTCTCTTGCCATTAAATAATACCTTTCAAGTCACCCACATATACTTACACCAACGCATTTCAGAGGGGGGGGAACAGTTCCCGTACGACACTAAGAACCCCTCGCAACCAGGGCGCTGATACCGACAGCCATCGAAGGGAAGGTAAAAGGCCTACCCGTCACCGCTCACAGAGCGCCAGTCATATGGGGTGGACAGTTGAGCCCCTCTACCCCCCGTTCAGGCCATGGACACACCATTAAAACCAACACGGGCAAGCCAACTACTGACTTAAACTTAAAGGTCATCCGTGTTGCGGGCCTCAAAGCGCCTGGCAACCTCTCCAATTTCGACACCATTGTCTTTTAAACACAGGTAACACGCCTGTGGGGGAGGGACCACTCACCCCATGACGGAAAAACTCCAACTCCCCCTAACAATTCGTAAGCTATCCCCGACCTCCGGGCATAGCAGCAGTTTGTGTGGGCTCGGGGCAACGCGAATGAAGAAGACAAATACCTTCTGACCAGCGTGTTACAAAAAGACAAAAATTTAGTATGAAGCCACGCGATAAGGTTTATCTAGCACAATTGCAACTAAAATAGTACAGCTATCACACAGTGATACAAGTTGAGCACGGTAAAACGACGAGAGCGAAACGAAAACACGTCTGCTCTCGTCGAAGACCTGAACTGAACTGCTGAACTGTTTCAACTTGGAAACATCGAGTGGAGGTGGCTTTACCACCAACTGCGAAGTGATCGGATTTCGGATGACAATCTCCCATAGCCAGCTTCATACTAAGCCCATAGAGGACAAAAGGTTGCCAGACTGTTTACCCCACCACCCCCGCGAAAGTTGACATCATGGTCTGAAGGCGATCTGGGTACCTACATTTACACCGACACCCACCCCCGTGAAAGTACATAAGTAAATACATTTTCATACATACTTTATATATATATATATTATATATATATATAATATATATATATATATATATATATATATATATATATATGTATAATGGGCCACTCATATCACTAGTAACCTGTCCAATCAGACAATGCTTTCCTGGCGTTTCATCCCTTCTCCTTCTCGAACAACATGAAAGAATTCCGATACCCAGTCATAAACCACGTAGGCTATTCACTTACACACAACGTTGATTAGATGATAGTGCATGTTGAGCCCCCCCCCTCCCTCTGTTCAAGCTAAGGTTAAGAAAGGCACACACACACAGCTCTGCACGGTTCTATTGTGTTTACGAATCACAAATACACTTGTTCCTTTTGTGCCCCATTTAAATACACTCAAAAACTCACTTAGGCGACATGCGCTCATACGCATACACGCACGAACGTACCTATCTGTCCGCCTGTAGGACGGCAGACCATACACATAAGTGCGTAGGACCGTAGGATATTGACGTTAGAAGAGCTTTTGCATTGACCCCGATGCCACCTACTCCGAGTATATTTGCCTTTCCCCTATCCTGCATACCTGTGACCCCCCCCCCCACCCTAAGTATCGCTACTTTATTATATGTATCATTACACCTAGCACAAACGATATCACAGATGCGAAGTGTCCCATCACACACCACTTAATGGTAGAAAACTGTCGTTACACCAGTTTTTCTTTTCCTAGAGTTATTCCCTCCCAAGTTTCTTTTTTGTTCACATTCTCTGGTAATTTTTGTTGCATATTACACGGGAGACGAGTAGTGTTTACATTATCGGTAATTTTTTTTTACATTATCGGTTTTTTTTTGCATTATCGAGTAAAATAGTTTTTTCTACAAAATGCGGTCGTTTGTTATATTGTCGGGTGATTTTTTACATATGTAGATGTTGTTGTAACAACCTGTACCGATTTAGCCCTGAAGCATTTCAGATAAAGCACTCTAGGAATATGCCTATCCAGACCCTCAAGATGCATGGATTATACAGACTTAATAAGTCGCATTGGACATTGACTGAATGCATGATCAACAAAGCCATGAATAACTACTGTACTTGCTCGTGTGTCATTGATGCTTGTACGACCATTACGAGCAAATGCTATCTTAAGGTTACCTTAAATTCCTCTTAAAAACAACGGGTGTCATGAAAGGGGAATTGTTTAATCTATTTATTGTGTTAACAAGCAAAAGGTACGGAAAATATCCAAATGTTCATTTTCGAGTTTTAGCAAAGCCCACATTTTGGCTAAATTTGATCTCATACCTTTGCCAGAATCAGCTTTGACCTTGTACTCAAAGCTCACTTGTCGAGGGGACATATCCTTTCACTTAACCTTTGGCTCACTTGCATATACTTTATTTTCATGAGAATGTGTTTCTACTAGTGAACACACTCACTATTTTTGCATGACAAGGCAGAGTGTCCCAACGAGGTGCGGTGCAACCTTTGTGGAGAGGAGGGACATGTCTCTGGTGCGTGCCCCACATCGTACTCTGCCCATGCCAGTGCGGATGTGGAGCAGGCCACCGCGAACCCTCGCAAGCATGGGCCAGACAAGAATATTCCACTGAGGAATTGGAGGAGGCATCTATACAAGAAGTAGAAAAAGATTTCCTTAGCCCTCCCGAAGCAGTGTCGGGAGGGGGGTTACTGTGTCGGCTTCCCCCATAGGCGGACCTCTTCGCCCGTACACATCCTCCCGCACCAAACACCAGTGGGAAAGCTGATAGGATGGCAGTGGAGGGAGGAACCTACAGCTCTCCATTTTTTTTTTCTGTCAGACTCCGGATTGTCTGCTATGTTCAGAATGGTGTGGAGTCTGCCTCTTCAGAGCCTCCTCCCAAAGGATCCACATTTCCGGGGAGGTGCTGCGTTTGATTGATAGTCGAGGTGCCAGGAGGAGCCTTTCATTGCAGAGGGGTCTCACGGCCTCAGGCGGGTGTATGTTAGACCTAGGGGGTTTTCACCATTCTCAAGGACCCCTCCCCGAGTTCACCAGAAAGTAAAAGCAAGGGTCAGGGTCCCAGGTAGAGACACGTAGCCCACACATTACACCATGGCTGCTTAGACATTCCCTGTCACCATCCGGCACTCTAAATGTTAACAGGCCATGAGGGTTCCCAACAGAGTCGGACAGGAGGAAGCGAGTCAAAGGATATTTCAATTTTGCAAACACACTGGGTGTTGAATTCGTTTTCCTCCAGGAGAACCACATTATGGACGATGAGGACCGAGTGTCCCACAACTGGTCCTTTGAGTGGGGCGGGGGTCTACACGCTTCCTTTCGTGCTCAAACAACATCTTGTGGTTACAGTTATTTCTATTTCGCCAAGGTGGACTCACGCTGGTCGGAAAAGTCGATATCTGCTCATGAAAGGGCCGGTTGGTATGCATTACCAGTAAGACCCACCCATGTGGGAAATTTTTCCTGGGTAACGTGCGTATGCGCCCAATCGGTCCTTCAGACAGAAGGGACTTTTTTCATGACCCCTGCCAATCCTTCGTTCCACATGTGCAGTGCTCCTTAGTATCCGGGCTGACAGGGATTCTTTAACTAGCGACTCACCGACACAACAAGCCTGATCGAAATGCTCCAAAACGAATTACGTCTTCGGGCTTGTGGTGTTTGTCGGTTCAGGTCGGAAATTTGGTACATAAGCACGAATTCATGTAATGGTGTGAATCCCGATGACATGGGGGTTGACGTTTTGGAGCGCACAAAACCATACCGGGCATTGTTCCTTGTCGTTCACTTGGCACCGCCCCTGATGGACACGTGACGCGCCATCAACGGGGTTGGGACCGGGGTGTACTCTACCACCTGCACTGTCACCCGAGGGGACTGTGAAGTTGTGAGCATGTCAATTTTAGGATCATGACGCAGTTTACTGGATGTCCTTTCAGCCCACTCCAGATCAGGGCCGAAACAGGAGGGGTGGTTCTGGAAAAATGGAACACAGATATTCTAACGAGAGCTTGCCTTATAGCGAACAGGTTTAACGGCCAGGTACGACCAAGGGGTGGCGAACATGAAGGCCGGCACTTCTCCAAACAGATTTAGAGGGGTTTGGGATTGGACGTTAAAGTCCAGGCATCAAACAGTCTTACAGGATTGAATACTGTGTAGCAAGATCTCGGTCGCCAAATAGGGAGGATGTTCCTCTCGGCTCGCTTTAGGGAGAGGGCGGGGGGACTCACTCCGCACTCCTAACGCCAAAAGTCGCTCCCAAGCACCCACAGTACCGTTCGCCATGAAAAAAACTGCACGGAAGGCCCGTGTTCGTCGCTCGTGTTCATTGTGTGGAGGCGGAGCGAAAAACCCAACCATCAAATTCTAACGGGACGTCACAAAGTATTGCCATCGATCGCCGCATAAGGAGCAGTCCAGTGACGGTCCACGGATTACGGTAACAGAAGGACCCTCTCGACATTCGTGGAGGTATTTAAGACCTTCTATGAACAGCTTCTATACGCGAGGGCAGATGTCGCAGGTAGACCTTCAAGGGTCACGATTTAGATATGAAATTGACAAAGACAACACCCTCTAAAGAGCATGAAAATGTCGGACTTGTTTCTCCCCTGACTGCGACTGAGCTCTGGAAGGCGGTGGCGAAGATGAAATGGCGGGAAAGGCGACTGGGTTCCGACGGTAATCCCGTGTGATTTTACAAAACGCTTCTGGGGTACCGTCGGGCACGATTGTCTCCGTGATTTCGTATTCGCCTCTGCCTTCCTTGCGGGTGCATTGAGTCTCTAGCAGGCGCACAGGCGTGTGATGAACATTGTTACCAAAAGTCTGGGAGGACCCCCTAGAACCGAACAACAAGCGACCAATTACCTTGTTAAATTGTAGACTACAAGATTCTGGCGAAAGCCCTTTGTAAACAGGCTAGGAACGCGTCTTGACCGGATCGTGTAGGTTTTCTTTCCCAGACATGTGCGCAGTGCTGGGGACACAGTATATTCAGCCAGAACATATGGTTGATGAGGGGAGCTTAGTTGAATATGTGAATGGACCGTGATCTTAGCCATGTGCGGCTTGTCTCCCTCGATCAGGAGGAAAGGCCTTCGACATGGTTGATCACGGATACCTATTTAAAATCTTGAAGAAGTTTAATTTGATCCGTAGTTTTGTTAAATGCGGGACCTCTTTACTGTATTAATAGTGTGTATATTAGTCGGGGTTATCGTTATGGCTACCGTCCGATCGACCTTCAGAGTTCAACGTGGGGTAGCGGCAGGGGTTGGTGTCCCTATGTCACCTCTACTCTATGTTACTGTTAGTGAATCCCTATGCAAGGCCTTCCAAGTTGAACCTTTGTTTCGACCGAGTTCACATACCTGCGTGGAAGCTATAAAGTTCAAGTGCATCCCGTATGCCTGACGAGTCAACCCCACGACCCCGCGTTAGTCTCCGACCTAGCGTTCAACTCTCAGAGCCCTTACTGCGACGCTGTCCTACTTTCTCAAAGAGCGACAGGTCGCACAGACTGAACCCCACCAAGACCAAAGGAACTCCGTCTAGCGTAAGTGGCGGTCGTCGAAACAACTGCCTCTCGCGGATATCATGGGTAGACGACGCCATAAAAATCAATGGCGAGTATGGTTTGGTTAACGGGTCACCCGAGATCACCTAACTGGAATGAGGAACAGTGGCCTGTGAGAAGCTAGGTTGAAGGACTTTGGCGAATCGCTACATAGTCTGTTGGGGCAGGTCAACAGGTATAAATCGTTTCGTTACTCTCTCTTGTGGTATCCGGGCACTGTTATGGCGCTCAAGGGGTTGTCCTGGTGCGACTCGAGAGGGGCTGTGTTTAGGTTTCTTTGGTCCAGGGAAAAACGGAGCTGCGTCAGAAGAAAAAGTGGTGTACCAGGTTTCCTAGGCCAGGGGCGGATGGGCTGGCCTTGTGACACTTTTTCAAAGCCCCGTTTTCTCCTGACCAAATGGTGTTTTAGTGCTGTCGACAGTCAGATGCCGTTTGCCTATTTGTCCGTATTGGGTGGATTATCATTTCCGTGGTTCTTTCTACCCGTTTAGCAACATGGTGCCTCACCGTTGGAGGCCAACGAAGGCATACTGTCAGATGAGGGAGAAACTAACGATTATGTCAACTGTAGGGGACGGATTTGCAGTCAGTGCGGGGGACCAGTACAGGGCCATTTTGATGAAGTGGTTGGTAAGGTCCAACCCAACGACGATGGTCAGGGCCGAGAAGGTTGGCTTGTAGTCCACAGCAGGACACTCGATCACCGCCGGCGTGACCTGCTGGTGGCGCACGCACACGACGCATCGTAACGAATCTAAAGCGCCTCCGGTGTGCGTCTGAGAGGCATTTTGCCCCCCACTGGATGCACAGGGAGGCAGAGTGTGCACCATGTGTTTTGGCAAGTTAGGCTCTTGTGGTCTCTTCATCTGGGAGTAGTTTCAAGCTTCTAGGCTGATCGCCTCACGTTTATAACACCCGCGCGGTCAGCCAGGGGACTAGCTCTGTATGGTCTGTCACCCAAGCCATGCAATTACAAGGTTCGCGGGATACCA
>JAIZAY010002017.1:0-11949 GCA_029531755.1 Holothuria leucospilota | reverse complement strand
TTCAAAAAAGAAAAAAGTTTGGGGTTGGAAAGGGAAAAGTTTTAAATTAGGGGCCAAGGGAAAAATTTGGGTTTTTTTCCGGAAAATTTTTTGGGTTTTCCCCTTTAAAAAAATCCCCCCTTAAAAGAATTTTAAAGGGATTTTCCTGTTTAATTTTTAAAGGGGAATAAAATTTTTTTTTTCCCCGGAAAACGGTTCTTTTGGCCAATTTTAAAATTTTACCCCTTTTTATAAAAATTTTTTGGAAAAAAAAAATTTAAACGGGAAAAAGGGGGTTTTCCCTTTTTAAGGGGCAAAGACTTTAAACCTTTCCCACATAATGTGAGAGAAAGCCGTGCAAAAGAAGGAATGCAGCGACACCCCTTTCTGCCCCGGGAATGCAAAGCTTACGACCCTTGGAAAAATTTGGGTCTCCCCCTCCTTTTTTCCGGCACCCTTTAAAATCCCTCTGTCATCACGGGCCCCTCGAAACCTGCATATAGGCTTTAAAGTCCCCCGAAATCAGTAAACAACCTTGAAAAACTAGGTTCCTTTCGAAAGGGGTTTTTAGGGGTCGTCACAAACCCAATAGGCCAAACTTTTTAACATACAGCCTAGGAAATCCCCCACGGGGGAATCGAGGTCGCTATATCTGAAAGAAAAACTTGGGGAAAAAAATCAGGGGGGTTTTTTTAGCAACCTTCACATTTCATCTCGCAAAGGGGAAAAAACGGCTACTTTTTTTATATTGTGAAGGAAAAAGAAAAAGGCCATACGCGCAATGCGGGGGTTAACGCCAGGATTTGACAGACGGGGTCAAGCCCCCCGACGAGTGGGGGGAAAGGGCAACCCGAAAAAAAATTGGGAAAGTAAATAAAAGGAGGGGTACCCCAAAATTTTAGAATTTTTTTATAAATTTAAAACATAAAAAAATTAAAAAAAATTATTTTTGGGAAAATTTAAAAAATGTTTTTTTTCTTTTAATTTTCAGTATGTATTTAAATTTTTGAGGTTTTATTATCCTGAGTGTTATGGACGTGAGGCAAACCCCCCCTGCCTAAAACAGCTAGACCGCGTGCCTATTATAACCCCCCTCCTTTTTTTTTGGGGCTTCCCGAATTTTTTGCACCACTTTTAAAACTGGTTTTTTTAGAAAACAAGTAACTTTTTCAACTGTTGGGGCCTGGACAAGTCACTTAAAATGCCGAGCATGACCCTTTAATAAAAACTTCTTTTAAAAATTTAAAATAAAGCACCCGACCCAAAGACCCCTTTTTTATAGTTTCCAAGAACCGCTACTCCCTTTAGAAGGGCCCCAAAGTCCTAAACTTGAAGGGAAAAATTTTCCCCCCACAAGTGAAACCCAGTTTTTTGCCGTGGACTTTTTCCATGTTACGTCGATCGGCCAAAGATAGCCTGCTAGGGAGAATTGGCCCTTGGGAAGTCGTCGTTATTGCAGTTTTAGGGACCTAGATTTTCTAATGGATTTCATTTTTTGGTACATTCAGTGGTATGAAGTGGCAAACTACTCGAGTAGCCCTTTTTAACTTTGTAACTTTGTTTTTGGTCAGCAAGACTGTTTTTCCTACTTTGCAGGCTTTTTTTGGAAAATTCCTTGATCGGTAATATCCCGTTTGGGAAAAATAAAAAAGGGGATGGGCGAACAAAGTCCTTTCCCAGAAATGTCATCCCCGAAACATGAAATCGTAATGGTTTAAAAATCAAAGGGGGGAAGGGGAGGGGGACTTTACCAATTTTTTCCCTTCGGGCAAAATATTTGCCATTATCGACAAAGGGATTTAAAATTTGGGCAAAAGGCGCCGGTTTCCCCTCCCCCCCTTAATGTAGTTTCCCGTACGCTTATTTATGTAAAGTTCAACAAGCTGAAACCATAATAAAAAAAAAACGATAGGCGGGGGTCCCCCACTAAGTGGACCAGGGAGGAAAACACCCCATACACTACCGGAACATATGGGGTGGCTGCGTCGGCAGGGGGGGGGGGGGGGGACAACGTTGATTTGGACTGCCCACCAACATAAAAACTGAAAGTCGCCGAAGACGTCGTCCGGTGACTGAAACGTTTTCCCCCGTAGGCGTTTTGGGGCCCAGGGGGCCCGTCATAGGGTTTTATGGAAGGATTCCCCGTAAATATGGTTTTGTCAATGAAAAACTTGAATTTTTTTTTTTTTGCGAAAAATTTTTCCCAGGGGGGTAGGGGAGCTTCGCCCTTGGCCCCCCCTTTGTTCGGGCTTTACTGAAATGGGCACGGTCAGGTTTTAGGTAGAGTTTCCCGTCATAGGGGAAATTTACTATGAGGTTTTGGTGAAAAGCTGCTATTTTTCTAGTTAAACAGTCCCGTTTGTGGTATATACTTCATGTAAGCCAACCTCAAAGTGAAGTGAATAGACACCTACTAATCCTATTCGCTTCAGGCTATTCAGCCTATTCATCTCCCTTCAGTTGCCTATTCACCTCAGTTTGAGGTAGTCTTACATGAAGTATCTCCCCCCTTTTCTAACCTCGAGTTACTATTCTGCACTTGAAACCGCAACTGAATGTTTTCAACGTTATAAGAAGGGGTCCATATATGGCCACTGGGTCCTAAGGGCTTCATGATATGAATGTGTAGGTCCACACGTCGTTAAAGTTGTACTGGGAATTATAATGCATACGTGGCCACACACTGAAAATTTAAAAGGTGGTGGACCCGTGGCCACGGGGAAGGGGTCAAGGGCGGATCCAGAAATTGCTCTAAGTGGGGGCGGACGAAGTGCACCGAAGGTGCACCACGAGCGCGAAGCGCGAGTATAATCGCGTGGGGTCCAGGGGCCCGCGTTAGGGCCCCTGGCGGGGTCCCAGGGCGGAAGCCCCGGTGGGGGCTTAGGGGGCGAAGCCCCGGAAAGCTTCTCGCCGCATAAGCAATTTGAAACAAAAGAAAATTAGTTAAAATGGCCCTAAGAGTCGAGAAGAAATGAGCAAGCAATCCCTTCCGTTTTACCTTTTCATGATCCGGGAGGCAATCTTGCAAGGCAGTGAGAGTGCCTTTCCCGTCAATGGACAGAGTTTTACGACTATGAACAACCCAACTAAAGAGGAGGATGTTTACTCGATTTATACAAAAGGTATTTACAAAATCATATGAAAAATGCCAGTGTAGGCAAACAAATGGAAAGTTAAAACTAATTGAAAAAGGAGATCAATTTTGTCAAAATAAAGCCTTCAAAAGGTTATAAAAATTTGTATTAACACACCAAAGCGAGCTCTGACTTACGACTTTTTGCCATAATAATTCAAGGACTATCAGTAAATTCTCTGTAGAATCACATCCAATGGAGGCCAGGTTGGATAGTTCTTGGATCAACTTAAGTAATTTACCTTAAAGACCCCTTCGCCTCAAGCAGCCAGCTAGGCCTATCTGCAGCTTCTTGTCAGTCAGGCCCGTATCCCATTGAATTCTGATAGGGGGCACCGGCACAGTATAACGGGGAACCTGAAAGAAGATTATACGTTTGTCGTCAGTGGTGACGCCATATGATCATAGTTTTGCGGAAACCACAGAGGGGTCCATAAAGTGAGCCTACCAAGGTAGCTTAAAGTGAGCACATGCGCGCGAAGCGCGCGAAATTTCGATCCTCTGGTGGGAATTTTGCCTCCTTTGCAAGCAGAGACGTGGAAAGTCGCCACCAGATGAGGGAATACGGCTATTGATCGTGATTACGATGAGAGTTCTTCAGCTCCGCACGGAGCAATTGATGGACTTGAGTACTTTGCGAACATATAAAGGGGCACCAAAGCAGGTACTGTCATAACTGTTCATATGGCAGCTTGGTGTGGTCCAGGCATAAGTTTGGATAGGATCCGTAGTGAAATTCCCCGAACTGTCCGAGAAATAACAAAAAGGGAACACTAGTATGAGCTTCAGCAGAATTGAAAGGCAGACACACACCAAAGTCTTCACACGTTTACAACTGAGATGGTCGTTATTGCATTCACTTTTGAACGAAATTATTGCATGAAGAGAAAAAGAGTAAATTTTTGAGAGAATTTATGGTACTAGTCAATTTTAGTTAGCCATATTACACATCTCGATACGAATGCTATTCCAACGGTATTAGAATGCACACAGGAAATTCCTTTGATGTCCGACATCTAACTACTAGCCTTCACCTAGCGTTGGCTAGAATAATCACTGAAATTGTGGGGCTTATGATGTTCATTGGTGTACAACTTCGATTGTGATAAAACAAACGCGAAGCGCCAAAATCCTTTGCAGGAAAAAGATTTACGAGGTAATACCTGCATGAGGACTCAACAAGGGGTGGTAACAGGTTATGGCCAAACGGGTTCTGCAACCAAAACCCCGGCCAGAAGCAACGGAATGCCCAAAGGAATGATCGATGCGGAACTCAAATTTGGGAAGCGCGGAAGCCGGCCGAAAATTGTGGGTTTTGTTGAAAGAAAAATTTGAAAATAATTGGTTTACGAGAAAATTTAGAACAATTGGGTTTCTAAGAAGAATCCGCTCCCTTTCTTATCATCCCAAGACAGTTCCAATTTCCCCAACTAGGGTACTCCTAGGCCACTCCCAAAAAACTGTCATGAACCCTTTCCTCTTGACTGCTTGAGCATCACAAAACCTAGTTTTATTGCTTAAGACTAGTCTGAGGGCATATAAGGCCAAATGTAATCAGATACACTCTTGTGATGGTGGGTAATGTGACGCTGCTCTGGCATCTTTTGCCTTTTATGTCCATCAAAAAGAGCGCATTCACCACCTGAGGAATTTTGCTTTCTCAAAAACCAAGAAAATTGTTAGGGGATGGGTGTCTGTGTGTAAGAGCCAAAATCAAGACCCCGGGCGACTGGTCATGGGAATTCCCCTTCCACGACCCTGTATCAGCTTCGAGGGACTCTGTGAGTTTCTTACATTTATGATAGCATGTTACCATTGACTGTGAGTTATTAAGAATCTTCAAAATTGTAAAAACTTGGGCCTCACTATAACCCTATTAAGGCCGGAAATGTACCACAAAATGTGTGAGTTAGATCTGTTTTTGTAGTATTTTTTTTATTTTTTTTTTTGCATTATATTTTTTAACTTTTTTGGGTCGGCCTATGGGGGGGGGGCGGTCGCCCCCGCCCCCCCCCCCTCTGGATCCGCCCTTGGAAGGGGTTGGGATAACGGGAACCCCCAAATTTTGATGGCAGCCATTTTTAAATTACAGTTTTCGGAGCTCAGTAGCATAGTTTTATCCATCCCATCCCCCCATGTCAGAAGTAGACTAAGCTTTGAAAGAGATGGAAAGACCGATGACGACTTAAAGAGGGATTTGCATCATCCCAAGTATGACTTTTACTTGTTGGTACGCCCCGCCCATATTGGTAAGCTCCGCCCATAGTTGTCTTTACTGCTTCTCCTTGTGCAAACACAAACATAGTTCACTGCTCAAGGGCCACGTCCTGGTGAGCTAAAAAGACTCAGTGTAATCAAAACATTCTTCCCCCCCCCCGGTGCATTGCTGGTGAATATTGAGCTGCTCTGCATCTTTTGAATTTGAACTCTGAATGTCAATCAAAGAGTGAGTCACCAAGTGAGGCTGTTTGCTTACCCTTTGTAAAAGTCATACTGGGATGATGCAACAATCTGTCTTTAAAGTATGTCTTACAAACTGTTATTCAAAGAGGGATTTGAAATCACCCCCCAAAGTATGACTTAACAAGGGTGTACGGTAAGCCCCGCCCACGGTCCGTTACTGCTTATCATTGTGCAGACACAAACATAGCTCCTGCCTCAAGGCCACATTCTGGTTTTGCCACGTAGCAGGGCGGTAACAGCATATCCTTCTTCAGTCAGCTGAAGAGCTCGAACAAAACAGAGTTCCGCTCCAAGGGGTACATCCTGGTGACCATAGAAGACCCCATGTGCATCCCTGTGCTGCTGTGTAATATGAGATGTTTCTTTTTGATTTTGTAAACTCTGATGTCAATCTAAGAGCCTCTGAGCTTCTGCTTACCCTAAAAAAGTATACTTGGGGTAATGCAAAAATCTGTCTTTAATCGCCTCGTTCGCGGGGGCCCTTCTTTCTCTTTTCTTGGTGGCCACCATAGTGGCTATCCAAGTTGATCGACCGCTGGTGAAATTCCGGTCTTGATACAAAGCTCAAGAACCATACTTTTATGCCTCAAATCGGACCCATGTGCCACAACTTTGTAGTGCCACATTTGTGATAATGGCAATTCAAATTTCCATTTTTGCCCCACTTTACCTTTCAAGTTGGCAACGTGGGTAAAATAGTGTTCCAAGGTAATAAGAAGCAACAAGTGGAATTGGGGTGGGCCTATCTTTGGCCCAATTGGGCAACTTGTGTGGAAAAATGGCGGGCCTCATCAAAAAAGATTTCACATTGGATTAAACATTTCAGCTTAAATGGGACCCATTTCAGTATTGGACAACCCAATCGGGCTGGCAGAACATGTACCTATTCTTCAAGCCCATTCTAGTTTGAAGTCTCAGTGATATGTTGTGGGAATTGAAAAGTTCCATAGAAGCCCCACATTTGAAACTTTACCAGAGGGGGTGGCATGTTCCAGGTTGTGAGAACTTTACCCTGGCAGTATCTCACACCTGGAATGCCACCACCTCTGGTAAAGTCACAATGTGGGCTTCATGGAACTTTCAAATTCCCACAACAGATCACTGAGACTTCAAACTAGAAGGGCTTGAAGAATAGGTACATGTCTCCAGGCCATGCCTGATTGTTGTCAAAAAATACTGAATGGGTTCCCATTTAAGATGACCTGTTTCTCCCAAGTGTAGATCTTGTTGATGAGGGCCGCCATTTTTCACAAAGGTTTGCCCACTGGGGCCAAAGATAGGCCCACCCCAAATTCCACCTTTTGCTTATTATTACATTGAACACTATTTACCGTCTGCCAAACTGAAAATAAAGTGGGGGCAAAATGAAATGAAGTGCCCATTTATCACAAATTTGGTGGGCCCACCAAAGTGTGCACCATGGGTCCGATATGGGAGGGCAAATTAAAAAGTATGGTTACTTGAGCTTTGTAGCAAGACCGTAATTTCAACCAGCGGTCGATCAACTTGAATGAGCCACTATGGGTGCCCGCGAAACGAGGAGATTAAAGACAGATTTGCATTACCCCAAGTATGACTTTTAGGGGTAAGCAAAAGTCTCAGAGGCTCTTAGATTGACATCAGAGTTTACAAAATTCAAAACAGAACATCTCATATTACACAGCACGCACAGGGATGCACATGGGGTCTTCTATGGTCACCAGGATGTACCCCGTGGAGCGGACTCTGTTTGTTCAGCTCTTCAGCTGATAAGAAGAAATGCAGGTAACGCCTGCTAAGTAGGCAACGGTGAGATGTGGGCCTGCAGTGAGCTAGTCGTGTCTAGCACAAGGAGAAGCAGAGTAAAGGGACCGTGGGCGGGGCTACCGTAAACCATGTAAAGTCATACTTGGGGGATTCAAATTCCCTTCTTGGAATAACAGTTGTAAGGACTAGCTTTTTAAAGACAGGATTTGCATCATCCCAAGTAGACTTTTACAAAGGGGTAAGCAAAGCCTCAATTGGGTTGACTACTCTTTGGATTGACATCAGAGTACAAAATTCAAAAAGATGCAGAGCAGCTCATATTACACAGCATGCACCGAGAATGTTTTGATTACACTGAGGTCTTTATAGCTCACCAGGACATCATGGCCTTTGAGCAAGTGAAAGATGTTTGTGTTGCAACAAGGTAGAGACGCAGTAAAGACAACTATGGGCGGAGCTTACCAATATGGGCGGGGTCGTACCAACAAGTAAAAAGTCCTATTCGCGGATGAGCAAATCCCTCTTTAAGTCGTCATCGGTTCTTTCCATCCTTTCAAAGTAGGTAACTTCTGTAACATGGGGGGATGGGATGGATAAAATATTGCTACTGAGCTCCGAAAACTGTTAAATTAAAAATGGCTCGCCATCAAAATTTGGGGGTTCCCGTTATCCCAACCCCTTCCAAGGGCGGATCCAGAGGGGGGGGGGGCGGGGGCGACCGCCCCCCCCCCGTAGGCCGCCCGCAAAAATTTAAAAAATATAATGCAAAAAAAAAATTAAAAAAATACTACAAATCAGAATTTCTAACTCACAACATTTTGTGGTACATTTCCGGCATATAGGGTATAGTGAGGCCAAGTTTTTTTACAATTGAAGATTCTTAAATAAGACTCACCAGTCATGGCTAACCATGCTCTTATCATACATGTAAGAAACTCCACCAGAGCCTCGAAGCGAGTAACAGGGGTCGTGGAAAGGGAAATTTCCCATGACCAGTCGCCCGGGTTTGATTTGCTCTACACAACAGACACCCATCCCCCTAACATTTCTGGTTTTGAGAAAGCAAAATTTCTCAGGTGCAGTGCATGCGCTCTTTGATGTACATCAAAGGCAAAAGATGAGAAGAGCTCACATACCCAGCATGAACAGAGAGTGTTCTGATTAAATTTGGCCTTATATGACCATCAGGACATTATCTTAAGCAATAAAACTAGGTTTTTTTTGTGTCGCTCAAGCAGTCAAGAGTGGAAAGGGTTTCATGACAGTTGTTTGGAGTGCTAGGACGCAGTAACCTAAGTTGGGGAAATGAAACGTCTTTCGGATGATAAGAAAGGGAGCGGATCTTTCTATAGAAAACCAAATGTTCTAAAAATTTCTCAGTAAGAACCAATTATTTAATTTGTTCTTAAAACAAAAAACCCACCATTTTCGGCGCGCTTCGCCGCCTTCCCAAATTTGAGTCCGCATCCGATCATTACTTTGGGCATTCCGTTGGCTTCTGGCCGGGGTTTTGGGTTGCAGGATAACCCGTTTTCGGAATAACCTTGTTACCACCCCTTTGTTGAGGTCTGCATGCAGAGGTATTACCATCGTTAAATCCGTTTTCCTGCAAGATTTTGGCGCTTCGCGTTTGTTATCACAATCGAAGTTTGTATCACCATATGAAATCTAAGCCCCCACCAATTCAGTGGAATTATTCTAGGCCAAACGCTAGGTGAAGGCTAGTATGTTAGATGTAGGACATCAAAAGAGGATTCAGTGGGGCATTCTAATACCTCGGAATAGCCTTGTAGCGAGAGGGATATGGCTTGAAACTAAAATTGACTAGTACCATAAATTCTCTCAAAAAATTTACTCTTTCTCTTCATGCCAAATTTCGTTCAAAGTTTCAAAGTGAAATGCAATAACGACCATATCCAGTTGGAAACTGTGAAGAGTTGGTGTGTTCGCCTTTCCAAATTCTGCTGAAGGCCCATACTAGTGTTCCATTTTGTTTAATTTCTCGGACATTAGGGGAATTTCACTACGGAATCCTATCCAAAATTATGCTGGACCACACCAAGCCTGCCATTATGGACAGTTATGACCAGTACCTGCTTTGGGTCCCCTTTATATGTTCGCAAAGTACTCAATTCATCACTTGCTCTTGCGGAGCTGAAGAAAACTCTCATCGCCCATAGATCACGATCATAGCCGTATCACTCATGGTGGCGACCTTCCACGTCTCTGCATACAAAAGGAGGCAAAATTCCCACCCAGAGGAAGCGAAATTTTCGCGCGCTTCGCGCCGATGTGCCACTTTAAGCTACCTTTGGTTAGGCTCAAGGTATGGACCCCCTGTGTTTCCGCAAACTATTATCAATATGGCGTCACCACTGACTACAAAAACAAACGTATAATCTTCTTTAGTTCCCCGTATACTGGTGCCGGTGCCCCCTATCAGAATTCTGGGTACGGGCCTGACTGACAAGAGCTGCAGATGCAGATAGGCCTAGCTGGCTGAACTTGAGGCGAAAGGGGGTCATTTAAAGGTAAATTACTGAAGTTAGATCAAAAATATACCAACCTGTCTCCATGAGAGATGATTTACAGGAGAATCTCATGATAGTCATTGAATTATTATGTCAAAAAGTCGTAAGTCAGAGCTGCTTTAGGGGTGTTAATACAAATTTTATAACCTTTTGAAGGCTTTATTTTGACAAAAATTGATTCCCTTTGTCAAATTAGTTGTATTTCCATTTTTGCACTTACACGGGCATTTTTCATATGATTCTGTAAATAACTTTGTATAAATTCGAAGTAACATTCCTCCTCTTTAGTGGGTTGTTTTAATGTCGTAAAACTATGTCCATTGACTGGAAAGCACTCTCACTGCTTGCAAAGAGCCTCCCGGGATCCATTAAAGGTAAAACGGAAGGGATTGCTGCTCATTTCTTCTCGACTCTTGGGGCATTTAGACAACTAAATTATTCTTTGTTCAATGTCTTATGATGCGAGAGCTTCCGGGCTCGCCCGCTTAAACCCCCACCGGGCTCCGCCCCTGGGCAACCCCGCCAGGGGCCCTAACGCGGGCCCCTGGGACCCCACGCGATCTATACTCGCGCCTTCGCGCTCGTGTGCACCTTCGGGGATTTTTTGTTTTTTGGGGGGGCACTTCGTCCGCCCCCACTAGAGCAATTTCTGGATCCGCCCTTGACCCCTTCCCCGTGGCACGGGTCAACCACCTTTTAAAATTTTCACAGTGTGTGGCCACGTTATGCAATTATACTTCCCAGTACACTTAAACGACGTGTGGACCTAATCACATCATATCATGGAAGCCCTTAGGACACAGTGGCATCTATGGACCCCTTGTATAACGTTGAAAAACATTCAGTTGCGGGTTCAAGGCGAATAGTAACCGAGCGTTAGAAAAGGGGGGAGATACTTCATGTAAGACTACCTCAAACTGAGGTGAATAGGCAACTGAAGGGAGATGAATAGGCTGAATAGCCTGAAGCGAATAGGATTAGTAGGTGTCTATTCACTTCACTTTGAGGTTGGCTTACATGAAGTATATACCACAAACGGGACTGTGAACTAGAAAAAATATCAGCTTTTCCAAAACCTCATAGTAAATTTCCCCTATGACGGGAAACGGTAAGGCCACCATAGCAAAACATGTGTGACATTGCTTCCAGGTGACCTAGTACTTGCAAATGGGTGCAGGCTTACGGCGAGCACTATAGGCCTACTACATGCCATTGTTGTCTCCAATTTACCAATTTATTGACAGAGGCATACATATTCAAACAACAGATATATTGTTAACCCAGACCCCAAGCCTGAAATTAATTTCCTAATGAATTTTCTCTCTTTGGAATGTTCTTCGCATCATGCGTATCCGTTCTCTCCAAAAAATGAAGTCAATTTTCTATCAAACGGCTGTTATTACTTTCCAATATTTCCCAACGGAACCGATAGAGAAGCCTTTTATCTGAAAAAACACTTCTCCGGTACTTGTCCGAACTGAATAGAACACGTTCTACATTATTACTGGTGTTGCACCCTTATTTTGAAGGCATGTGGAACTCAACAACACTGCTGACTGTGCAAGCGATATAATCAATGACATTTGCCTGTAAAAGTGCCCCTTTGCTTTTCCAATCCCATCACCGCTGAGCTCGGATTGATGAAAGCGAAATAAAACCTCCTAAACGACTTGACAACAACCTTACTACGTCAATGCCCTTCCATTGCGAACACTTAAACGATTTATTCATCATCATGAATAAAAAATGAGGCCCGTTATGTAACCAATGTCTCCTTTGTATGGCTCAGACGTCAATAGAATTTTTTGTGAATGAGCAATAGACAAAACGGGGAGAAACACCGTCTGAAAGAGACCCGCCAATTCCCGAGAAAGCCACCATTCACAGCCTACAGATAACACAAAAGTCTTAAGCCGAAATACGTCCTGTTATGGAGAAAATGAACACGTAATATCGAGTCAACCAGACGGGAAATCCAAAGGGTTTATCAGGTTTCTATTGGTGTTAATGGATTGTTTCGACAGGACTGAGGGCACCTTACATTGCTTCCGATATACGCTCTTATATTGGGTTTTCACATTTTTTTAGAACCTATAA
>JAIZAY010002015.1:0-11954 GCA_029531755.1 Holothuria leucospilota | reverse complement strand
TTTCCAAAGACATTAAATTAGTACATTTTGAGTCTCTCTGAATAATCCTTCTCAAAGAGGTTGGGAATCAATTTTGTTATCCTCCGCTGAATGCCTTCAATTAAGTCGATATATATCTTGTTGAAGATATGGCCTCCACATATGGAAGCAGTAATCAAGGTGAGGTCTCACTAGGGTGACCATTTCCAAATTTCCCAAAAGGAGGACATGACAGTCTTCAGCCATGTCAGGTCACTGTCACACCCCAGGGTTGTGTACTGACACTGTGATACCACCAGGCTACACTGTACACATCGTACGCTTTTAGCCAATCAAACTGACTGCTCGCACAGGATGACAATAGTCATCTGTGAATATGTGGCACAGTGATGGGTCATACCGCTCATATTTTGGGACATACAGTATCCTTCAGTTTGTTTTTCCCGTCGAAATAATATACATGACACGAATGAATTTATTTGTGATTATTTTTTTCTATAAGTACTTGTCGTAAGCACGGCCAGATTTTAACTAATCATGTAACGTTAGTGCATACAATGGAGATATGGGCCTCCATCATAGAGTAGGATGGATCATGGCCACTATCCGTCCGGCAGACTAGTACAGTCCAATATTAGGAATATTGAAGTATTCATACTTTTTGCTAAAAAAAATAAGAGATATTAAGAGAGTCGTTCTCAAAATGTTTTAGGTTGTATATTGTCCACCTTTATTTTTAAATTGTCTAAGAAGAATTATTTTGAGAACGACTCATCATTTACCATAAAAATGTGAAAGTAAAGATTGCAACCCCCTATTTTTCAATAGAATGGAACAACCGGACGGATAGTGGCCATAGTAGGATAGTAGTAGGATAGTAGGACTATATCCTGCTCTAGGCCTATGGCAAATCCGAGCTATATGCCTAGGCCCTAGGCCCTACTAGTAATATACAGCCTAGAGACCTAGCCTATGCAGGCTATGTAGCCTATGCACTACGAGTACGACACAACGTTAGAACTGCCTTTGGTTAATACAAAGTTACTAACTTTTGAAAACAAGACCAAGAGTACCGGAAACTCTTACCAAAAGTATGGCTACGAAGAGAAAAACAGGGTCTGTTTCTACTTTCAATGTGGATGGTAAAAGTATGCGGCCTGCTAAGCGACGCACCGACATAGGTTTTAACTTGTACATGTATACCTGTACGAAGCTCCCATGGAGTTTCACGTCACATGCATGCGTTGCACAGCTCGACTTGCTACGAACTGCACTCACTGTGGATGCTACTCTATTACAGGACATTATGTATTGTCGTCTATAGGCTGTGCAGTGCACCCAGCCAACCGAATGACAAATACCCTTCTCGTCTCGCCCTACTTCTACAGCTCTTAGTGACTAGTCTCACCATGAAGTTGGATGAGGTGTTCCAGGTGGGTCATATGTGTGACCAGGGAGGTGTTGGTGTAGCGATGTTGCCATTAATCAACTAGTTTACTGCAGTTACCACGTTTTATCGATGACGCCGTGGATTCCGACGAAACTGACCTTGTTTACATGCACGAGTGATTAATTTCAGGTGGTAAGTAACTATTACAAAAGTAATATGTAATGTGCATCTTTGTAATGACAAGCAGAAAAACTGAGGGTATTTTTCTTTCTTTTGACCTATACCCCACCTAGTTCATGCGAAATTTATGGGCAGGTTGGGAATGAGAGGTGATAGAGGATCAAGGGTTGTGCAGAAGATGGAGTCCTGAAATAATTTTGCTCTGATTTTGGGTGGGGTTCATTTGGTGCATAGAGTCCTGGAGGGGGGGGGGGGGGGGGAGGAAGACTTGAGAATATTGAGCCAATTGTTGTGAATGTAGTGAGAGTGGTGAGAGATGTGGGTGTGTTGTGAAGGAAGTAAAAATGGAGACAGCCCAGGCCTAGGCTCGGAAGCTTTTCGCGGCCCAGGCTGCCGTGAGATGGGTGTGTGGGTGGGCGTGCGAGCTAGGTGTGTGGAGTAGGTGTGTAAGCAACCTACACCTAGGCCTAAGGGCTTTTCGCAGTCCAGGTTGCTGGGTGGTGTGAGATAAGTATGATGCGTTGTACCTGAGGAGCTATAGAGTGGAGAAGGTGAGTCATGTAGTGGGTTGAAACTTCAAAACAAAGGGGCTTTTCAGGGCCACACACACAAAAAAAAAAAAAGCCGAGGTCAAGGTGGAAAAATGGTCAAGAGGCTGAGGCGAGGAGGTCCATGGTCAGGGCGTAAGCAAGGGTCAGTTGGGATGGAGGGCAAGGAAGAGTGGGGTGGGATAGGGGGTTTGGGATGGGGGGAGGGGAAGTCTATTGAAGTGCCAAAGGCGTTTTTTGAGTTTGGGTTTATTTTTAATTCTTTTGGGGTGGAAGTAGCTGGAGGCAAGGGAGTGGAGGCAGTTATGGATCGTGGGGGTGTCAATCAGATCGTGTACGTAGGTTGCAGATGTTGAGCGGGGCAGGTGGAAGGGTATGTAGTATATGTACGTAATGTTTCGAATGCCTGTGTCATGAGTCAAACACTTAACGAACACTGCGACGGATGGCAGAAACTTTCCACTAATATTTCTAATGTGTCTCCCTCATTGCATATAATTTGATTTTGTTTGGAGTGAGTAGGCCATAGAATTATTTTGAGTTGAAGGTAGCAGTACACAGAGCAATTTGTATGAAGGTATTTGAATGAATCACTGAAAAAAAGTAGCTGAAATACTATATGTTATCAAATTTAACAGTAACACAGTTATAAGCTATTCAGAATGTTGTCTTTTCTATCACAAAGTTTGAATGAAAGCTTCATGGAAGATGGTTTGGTCATCATTTAATGTATCACTCAATGTACCCCTACCACAGCCATGGGTGGATCCAGGATTTTACAAAAAGGAGGGGGGAAGGGGGCTGACTTGGTTTGGGCAAAGCTCAAACCTACAAGCATCAAATGTGCAAGCCTCTACAGTATTTGGAGTGGGTCTGGGTGAAATTTTGAAATGAACACTGTTTAATGGTATTTCCTGGCAACTGGCAATTGAAAGAAATATGTAGTGCAATTTTGGATTGCCTCTAAGAAGGTTGTACTGAAAATGTGGGACACAGGGACTGTATTAAGATATGTCCCCCTCAGGATCTGTACTTGGCAGTTCTGAAAAGCACTTGCAAACAATAATTATGATTGACCAATTCAGTACATATATTCCTGTTAAACCAGAATTGGATCTGGAGGAGTCCCTTCCCAGATTGCCCCCCCCCCCCCCCCCCCCCCCCGTGGATGTGTATTACTCCTGCACCTATATTGGCTGCAATCATAATACCAACATCCGCAAACTTTCGCAAGAATTCTTCGTCAAACTGTGTAAAAACTGTACGCTATTAACTATTCATATATACGATCACAATGAACAGAACTGTAAATATTCAATGAAAAAACAACTAAAACAAGTCTTGATTATCATGCTGTTTCGAAGGACAAATGTCTATGGGGTTTTAGTGTGTGATTTTGCCTGCTTCAAGCTCACACAGTGGAGTCCCATTGACTTACTGTGTAAAAGTGAATGCTGCAGCTGAAGCCTTTTCATGCAATATGAATATTCATATATTGAAACCAATCAACAGCGGAGAGAGTAAAATCATATTGGGCTCATGGATATAACCAAACTGGATAGTCTCTGTCATTGTTCACAGGTGTTAGAGTATGTACACCAAAGAGAAGTACAGATTCGACACCTGCTCTGAAGGTTACTAATTTCCAGGCCCATACTCAGACATTAAAGAAGGTACTAAAGGGGGTAATATTAAATAGCTTCCAGGGGGAAAGTGTTTTAAAGGGAGGCAAGCTAAACTGAAATCTATTAAGGCAGTGGCAAGTTTCAATTTTCCTGTGCGGCAATTTTTTTTTCCTCCGGGGAAACCCCTCTACCCTTATCTTCCCATGGCTATGTTTGTCCCCCTCCCCCCCCCCCCCCCCAAAAAAGCCTCTTAAGTCCCAGCTGCAATTAACCTACCATGTTCTTTAAAATTATTAGACATGATTGTTTATTAAAGGGGAAAGGGGACCTTCCACTTGAGCATATTGTGACTTAATTGAGGCCCTAAGATGAGTTTAGGATAGCATGCACCCTCAGGTTGGTGCTTTGATCTGCAGCTTAGAAACCTTACCTTGTATTCAAATATCCAATACATTTTGTTTATGGGTTTGCAGGTTCCCCAATATGAATGGGTGCCTCAACAAATGCTACCACTTTCTGTGCTCAGTTTGAATGGAATTTTCATATTGTTTCTTTTTCTATGATAGTGAGAGTGGAATTATTCCTTCAGAAAGCATTACAGCCTCTCCTGTCATCCACAGTCCCCACTGTCAGCCATGAATCCCTACCAATTCCAGTGTCGTTTGAACAAATTATCACATTATTTAGATGTGTTAAATTGTGATTGATATTGTGGTCTGTTTACTGCCAACACCATTTTACTGTTGGAATCTACAATGTACAACTCACAATCTTGTACCTAAGGTACAGAAGTTCCAGGTCCTTCAAGTAGGACTGGACCCACCATATGTCAACACTGGACCTGTATGGGCTGATAAATGGGTATGCCACATACTACCTGCTATTCCCACATGGAGAGAATGTATCCATGTGGGCCCCACGAAGATTTGGCCATAGTGGCCTTGTGGTACCACTTGGTAAAATTTGCCCACTGAAGATGTTGCATACATTTACAGACCATGCTGCTATATTCTGCACACAGAATTAGCCTAGATAACACCCTAGAATCTGCCTTTTTCTGAAGTTTAACCACAGTACACCTATCAAAACTCTTCCTAATGGAAGCCTACAGTTGTGGACAAACTCGTTGGAACACCCCTGCACCCCCCATCCCCCTCCGTGTGCCCCCCTTCCTCATGAAATTATTGAATGTGGACCTGCAAAAAGGAATCCAGTAGATATCTACTTGTTACTAGTACATTTATTTTAATAGTACATTTATTTTAATAGCATTGGTAAACTCAAGGCTGTGCACAGGGTGGGGGCATTAACCTCCATCCCCTAGATTTTCAGAGCAAAGTTAAGAGTTTACATTTAACCAGTGGCCGGGGCACAACAGGTGTCTACCTCCCCTATTGGCCGCCGTGCGCCTCCCCTATTGGCTGCCGTGCGTGAAAAAAAAATGTTGAGGTAAAAAAAGAAAATGCTTCAAAATGTGTCAAATATAGGGCCATTTTGCATCTCATCCCTCTTCCAAAAGCAAAATTTTCCAAAGGAGAGGGGTACACCCCCTCCCCTTATAACCTTACCTCAGGACAGCGATCAGTCAAACCTTGTACCCCAGTATTGAAAATTCCTGGATATATGCCCCTGATTTAACTAGTTTGGGGTCTCTAAATAAAAAATATTCCCCTAAATTGTCATGTGCCCCAACTGCTTCCAAACCTTTCACTTTAACAGTTAAAAATTTCACTCCCGTATCCCCTTCCACACATAACTGAAGATACAGAAGCGTACACTTCATATAAATTTGTCTCATACTAGATTGAAGTAACATCTTTTAATTATCTTTGTCTTTTCTTCTTTTCATGCAGGTTTAAATAAAAGAATGGACAGCTGTCATATGGATCAATTGAAGCAAGCTTTCCAAAGGTTTTTTTGTCACAACCAATAAGCTTACATTTGGCTTTCAATATCTGCAACTCATCCTCTTTAAAGAAGCTGTTGCATCACTAGATTCAGGAATATCACCTTCATATCTACTGTAATTTGAACAGTTTTTGAGTTCACTTTCATTAACATAAATTTGTACAGTTTGATCTCTCTGATTGGTCAATGATTTCTGCTGATCACTCAGCCTAGCAGATTGCTAACACACAGTAGTGTGTGGATATGCCCTTGAGTAATATAGCCTCAGCACTGGCTATTGCAGCTTCATCCTGGAGGTGTGCTTGTTTGAGGTTAGCAGTAAGAATTATTGTCTGGGATGAGATTTGTTTCCTTATGATATTGCTAACACCATCTACCACAGAATGTAATATCATGATGTTAATTGGGATCCTATCAGTATGCAGGCTTCAAAGTGGTCCATCACAGAAATATAGGAGGTTTTATAGGAAGGATACTGATGAATTTATAGGGTTTTATAGGATTTTTCAAGGAAAATATAGAGTAAATATAGGAATGTTACACACTAGCGGTTCTAATTATCTTCAAAATTCCTCAAAGTTGTGGATGGGGAAAACACAGTACCTTAGGAAACTAATAAACTATACTGTTTAAATGATACAAATGTGATTGAAAGTATCACAAGTGCAGGCCATGTGGCAGAACAGTGTGGTTCTACCATCAACATGGAATTAAGAAAACCACCTAAATATTTTGGTGGAAGGGAAAAGGCAAATCCCCTGACGGTGGTGTATTTGCATATTTTGACCCTGGAATAAAGTATCCATAAATGTTATTATTTGTGCATACCAAAAAGGCACCAAAACTTTGCAATATTTGACGTTGGGAACACGGGAAGTGACCATGACGGTGCTTTGAATGGATGGGAAGTTAATGTGGACAACGTACTGTTGCTATTGTCCTAAAGTACAAAGACAGAATTCACCTCAGCTCCAATAATAATGGGGTTGAGGTGAGGAAATTTTTGAATTTCTTGCTCCTTAAATACTGTAACAGGAAATGGTCTCTTAATACAACATTTTGCTATAAACTACACTGTATTGCTAGTCAGTCTTGATAAGTGTGATATGTGGGTGATGACAGTAAGATCACAGGCCTATGACAACTGTATGGTTGCCATGAAAACCTTCAAACTCACATCCCAGTGGCACAGCCAGAACTGTCTCAAGGGGCCATGTAGTTTATTCTGTGATTGCCAGCATGGGGGAGGGGTCTAAGGGGAGGGGGTGTCTCCCTCCCCTTTGAAAATTTTTTGAATGATTGGGTGACTTACATGCAATCTAGTGCCACATATGTTATCTTTTTGAAGTACAATTTATTTTCAAAAAAATTACATATTTTAGGTTACTAAATTAAAGAAAAAATTAGCATCAGCAAAGGAGAGAGGGCATGGTCCAATGGTCCCTTCCCCTAAAAATGCCACTGCTCACTTTGAATCTGTACAACTTGGCAGAACAGTGTAGTCCCCATATGTCAAGATACCTACAGTGTGCAAAACTGTCTGTGCATTAACAAACTTAACATCTAAAATCTCACTTGAAGAAGTTACATGACAAAATTAAGGAAAGGACAACTTGGCAAGTGCCCCCACTTGCCACCAATGATGGGCACTGCAGCACCAGATCCCATACATGGATTAGATTTCCACTTTGGCCTGTTGGATAAATTGATGTGGCATCCAGAGACCTGCCATAAAGCTTCTCGTGGAGTTTACAGTAGGGAAAACCTCCTTAGAGATCTGCACATTGTAAACTTGTAACCATTACAGAGTGACTCTTAATTTTCTTAATGTTCTCAAAGTACTTTTTTCTTTAGGGGAGGATTGTAATTGTACAACACTTAACAATCAACTGATTTAATGGCTAACTCAGTTTAAGGAATGATGGTAGATGACACAAAAAATACCGGTATTTCGAACCATTGTACAACAATATTTTGAATTAAAGAATTAGTTATATCACAGACCAGCTACTGTATCTCTGCATGCAAAGCATAGGTAAGGGTTTTAAAATGTGGAGGACTGCATGACTACAGGGGATGCCAGGCAAAGGACTCTAATCCACCCCTTGACAATACCACTACCATTCCCTCAAAGAGATGAAATCATAGAGTACTTAAAATCACAGGTGTGAGAGTGGAACATTTATGGTTGGTGAAATAAGTGTTTATTAGTGCCCTATGTGGTTTCATATGAGAATATTTCTGAATCCTATAATTGGTCTTTGTGTACTTGTACCTAATTAAGATACTTGGCATCTATACACTGCTACCTGTCTAAGCCACTCTGAGTCTACGGCAGCTATCTTGGAAAAAGAATACATCTGAAAAGTTCACCCCAAAACACCACATAAAAGAAAAGTTTTTTGCCAAGAAAAGAAAAATATAGGAAAACATAGGAAAACAAGCCCCAAATCATACAAATATAAGAAATATAGGATTTTGGGGAATTTATAGGAAATTATAGGAAATATAGGATCACTTTGAAGCCTGAGTATGTGGGTGGCACCATGCCTACATAACTGCTTTTTGTCTATATAGTCCACCTAGGTATTTATCATTGCAGGACAGGGGGGGTATCCCTATTCCCATCCCGCTACAAACACACCTTTTGAAACTAGGTGAAGGACAAAATTCAAATAAAATCCAGAACGATTTTCATATTCTGCCATGCAGTGTCCCGCAACCTTTCAGCATGAAATGATGCTACTTTGGGGGGGGGCTAGATGAGGTGTATACACAATTTGAAAGATGAAAAGAGATAGCACAAATTGGTTACCTAGCTGTGAGGGTTAATTGCTGAGCTACCATGATTTTAACAATTACATACACAAGAGCTCTTTGATACTACTGTCATAGTGTCCCATACTTCTTTGCCTTGTTCATAGTCATAGGAAGCCGGGAGGGGGGGGGACTCAAAAATGTGGTGGGTCATAAGTATACTCAGCCTCTCAATCCAAGTATGAAAACCCCTCATGTGTTTCCTGTGTAAAACATATCAGAAATTTGCAGTTATTTGCCTTAAAATGTGCCTAACATGTTGCACCAAATTGCATCTAAGGACTGCCAAATATTCAAAACTTTCACAAAGGGGGAGGGTGACAACAGAAACTGTCATTAAGTATAATGTAACTGCTGTGTGCTGCCTATGAGAACACCCCCTCCCCAGGACTGTGGTCCACACAATGTTCAGCCCCCTCCCCCGGTTTTGAACTGCAGCCTTCCTATGCCTATGTATGGCCATGTTAGTCAGGGCCATAGCCTGGGAAAAATCTGTAGGGGGGGGGGGGGTATGCAGTTCATGACACTATCTAAGCGGAGCACCAAGTGGCATGCCTATACAGTTAGTTGACAACCTGGCAGACCCCTCAGTTTTCACCTATAAGTGTCATCCTGGGGGAAGGTGCAGAGAGGGAGGGGTACATGTAGGCCTGGCTAATTAGGTGCAAAATTGTGCTATTATTGGTAAAGCTTTGAACTGATCATATTATTACAAATTGTCATTATCTGATTATTTAGTGATATTCTTCCTTTTTTTGGCTGGGCATAAGTCAGGAGGTTCAGTTTAAGGGAAAAGGATGACACTCTGTATTCTTTGAGAAATTTTTGTCATTGTGAGGTGGCTTGGATGCAAAATTGTGCTATCTTGGTGAAGCTTCATAAAGCGTTCAATTGATTATATGTTTAGAAATATTATGTAGTGATTTTTTTTCCTACTTTGTTAGAATGTAATTGAAGAGGATGTTGCCTCAGGGGAGGGATGACACCTCTACTCTTTGAGAAATTTTGATTGTATTAAGTTGTCCTAGATCCAAAATAATGTTATCTTTGGTAAAGCTTTGGACTGATAACATGATCTGAAATTTTAATTGTTAACTGAAATTTTCAGCTGTGGCATGGCACCCATACAAGGCTGGGACCCGGTGTGGGCTTCTCCGTAGCACACTTAGTATGCCGCTGGGAGAGCAACCATTGGTTGGGACGTAACTGTAGCATAGGACTTGCAAGAAAATGTTGGGTAGAAATGTCTCCCAGATGAGGGGTAATGACACAATTAAGACCTTAAAGTTGCACCTAAACATTCTTTACTTCAAGATTTCATGCATAAGGAACAAAAGTTAGATTTCAAGAAGAAAACTTAGATTTCATTTAAAGAGAAAATACAGTCACCCCAATTTGAATTAGTGTGCCTGGGTATCCTATTTCATGAATGGCTTTTGAGGATCATGTTACAGTATGCTTCTCACTGAGTTGTGAAATACAGGTATAAACTCCTTGGCTTACCTTAAATATGTGATATTTATGTTCTAACATATCATGAAAGATACTTGAAGTGAAATAAGAGGGATATTTGTGAGATTTAGCTGTTGTTTCAAAATAAGTTTGCTTCAACTGCTTATGCCCTTTAAATTAAAATTTTCTTTACCAGCTTATTGAGTTTAGCTAATAATTAAAGGTAATTGTAGTCTATTTATCTTTAGCCAGTGTGTATGCTGGTGTATTCAAGCATGTGTCTTGTAGGAGGAAGATGGTTCATTCATCAGAAAGAGAAACCTGCATAAGAATGCATCTACTGTAGGGACATCCCAAGAGAAATTTGGGGGAAAGGGACCCTCATATGCAATTTCTCAGATTTGGGGGGCCTGGAAATCATAATTTGGACAGTGAAATGTTCAGTGCTTTAGGTTTTTTTTTCTCAGGAAGGCCAACTTTCATTTAAAATTTGGAAATCTCAGGGGGTAGTTCCCCCCCCCCGGGCTATAGCCCTGCTATTTGCCATAATTTGCCCATGTAAAACGTTTTTTGGGGGGAAATTCTGTGTCTTCTAGATGTAGGAAGCCTTAACATTACAAAAATATTTCAGAGTAAACTGGTTGGAATGTGTTGTGAAAAGTCACCGTTTTGCAAAAGTCCTTCATCAGAATATTTACCAAGGTAATTATAAAGCCCATTTGCCTATGTGTTGAGATTGAAGATAACAAAACTGATATGACTCGTTTGTAGAAATCAGACTCGGTGTTTCACCAGCTTGCTCACACGACCAAATAGTTGGAGTGTATTTATAAGTGTTGTTTAAAAATTCTCATAACTCAGGAAATAGAAAAAAAAAAAAAAAATGATGGAACTCTTCAAAGCTATAACTCAATCTTGTTCATTTATGTTGTATGCTGTGTGTATACATTCAACATGTGCTTCAGCCTTAATATGATCATTGCCCTTTGTATGAAGTCCTACTGATACTATTATTACATACTAAGCACCAGCCTGATATTCTGCTATGTGCCACACATAATGGGTTCTTTTTCCAGTTTCATAGCCTAAAATTATGCACTCAAAAGGAGAGCTGAGAAAACTGGGGCTCATGATCACTGTTCATGGGATGTTTCAAACATTAAAGCAGTATATGTGGGTATGACCAGAGGACCGAAACGAGTTGGCCAAAAGTGAAAGAATGCCGGATATAATTTTGGTTATAGTTATGCCCATGAAAAAAAAATGTTCAGCCTTCCTCCATGGTTGAAAGTACAAGGGTGTCAACCTATCATGCTATGGGGAGGGGAGAGGGATTGCCATTTGGGATTGCACTGTTTTCATTGCTTAAAGTTAGCAATGGAAAGTATAGGGTATACAGGGGAGTGATGAGTTTACTCCAGGATGCTAAAGATATTCAGAAAGCCATGCATGCATGCACTACTTTTGACAAGGGCATAGGAAGGACCTATGTAAAAAATTTTAATTTTAGAAATTTGCTCAGATATTGTACCAAATAGCACCTAAGGACCCTCAAATATCAAAAATTTTCCAGAGGTGAGGGGGAACACTCCTGAAGACCCCTCCCCAAGACAGCAGTCAAAAACACCATGCATGCCTCCCCTTACCCCTCCCCCATCATCCACTCCCCCATCATCCCCTCCCCCCACCATCTGCTCCACCTTTCAATGCCTATGACTTTTGAATGTCTCGAGTGACATATAATGCTTCTGGAAAGTTACTACAGGAAGCAATTATATGAGCCTGTAGAGAAGGTGAGCTTCTAGTTTACATGTATGGAGAAATGGTGTGGCACTCATCACAGCCAGCAGATAGGGGGTTGGACTTCTGGAAGGCTCTGTACTAGGGAAAAGTAGATCACTAATCACAGCCTGCAAGGAAAAGGCCAACTTTGATGTATTATTCTGGCCAGGGTCACTATAGGGAGCAACTGCATAGCATTCATCATAGCCTGCAGAGAAGGGGTCACTTTTGTGCATCACTGGACTCTACAAATATACCATTCCTTATGAGGAC
>JAIZAY010002013.1:0-11961 GCA_029531755.1 Holothuria leucospilota | reverse complement strand
TTCTTTTCCTTTTTTTTTTTCCCTAATCCATTGTCTTCCTGGTTAGTTTTATCGCTTTTCGGGGCTTCAACAAGTGTTTTTAAAAACTGGAAAAAACCTTTTAAATTTGTCTTCGTCGTTGGGTAATCTGACCTTTTGACCTATTAACCCCGATCATGCTAAAAGGTTACTACGTTATTGTATTATCACACAATTTTTTTTTTATTTTTTAGCCTCATAGCCCTCCTTTTGAGCGGGTTTTTTACCTTTCGTGCTTTAAATAGTTATAAAAGGACTATTTCCACTTCATGATATTTTAGATGTGGTTTTATTACTGGGAACGTTTATCAGGATGCCTTAAAAATATACCACAATGCATCTCTTTAATCGCCCAAAAGGGGGGAGCCACCCCCATTTCTGAAGTCGTAATTACAAGGTCGTGACCTACTTAGTTCAGCCATTCACTGAGCTTTGCTATCATGACGGCTGCTTCTGTCTGCCCCTTTGGTACTTTTTAAAATGCTAGCATTTGACCTTAAAATTTGGTCAAATGTCGCAAAGCAAAGTTTAATGAGGTTTCTTTTTTTAAAATTTTTTAAAAAAATTGACTCTTTTTTCCGAAAAAACAAAAAAGGGATTTTTTTGACAGTTTGGGTTTTACTTTCTGAAGTTTTTAATTGGTAGTTTGAATTTCTAATAAATTCCTCGGGGGAAAATTTTCTTTTCTTTTTAGGGCCCAAGAAAGTGGGACCAGAAACATTTTAGGCAAATAACCCTTTCCTGGCCAACAAAAAATTTCATAACATGGGATGACTGAGGGTTGGGGAGTAACGAGTTTTAAATAACCGTTAATGTAACGAGTTACTGTGTAACGGAACCGTGCAACGGTCACATTCAATATCTGAAAAGGCAAGAAAAGTCAATTTTTTGGGCAAAATAGCTGAAAGGGGTTAGATTTTGGTTCCTTACCCTGACCCCTAAAATTCTTTTTTTGTAAAAAATAGCGGGAAAAATTTGTCAACATATGGGACTTTGGGGGTGACGTTACGTTTTTCGAACATTTTTCAGCTATCTTTTATCGTCTTTAACCCCACCATCTTTAAATTTTTTTCACGATTAAGGATAACAAACAATATGTAAACTTGCATGTTCCCTTGTTTTTTCTTTGGTGAGGACTTTTAACATGCTGTTTACGATATTTCTGCATGTGGTGTAACATCATATAGTCGTCTTATGACTCGTTAAAAATTTTTTTGGGCCGAGTCGTTAATTAAACCACGGAGTTGTTGTTTGGGTGGGTATGAAAAATTTTAATTTTTGTTTAAACTTTTAAGATCGGAACCCCTAAATCGAGGGGAGATTATCAACGAAAACTGTTTATTTTGGGGCAAAGGGTTTTCTTTCCTTTGTTTGGTTCTTCAATTTTTATCAACCTGGCAAAAATCATTAATCACGTAATCCTTTCATAAAATCCCCCACAAAACAATAGTGTACTTTGATGTGAGGTTTGCGTCCCAACAGTTTAGAGCGGGGATATTTAAAATCGAAACGACTGTTTTAAATTTTTCGATACCCCCATCCAAACAAAAAACCCCGTGGTTAATAACGCCCGGGCACCACGAATCAATTTTTAACTGAGTCTTAACTGACTATTGATTTACACCACCATGTCAAAAATATCTTTAAAACACGCATTTTAAAAAGCTCCCAAAAAAAAATCAAGTAAACATCAGCCTATACATTTTGCTTGTTACCCTTTAAATCGGAAAAAATTTTAATAAAGTGGGGATGAAGACGATAAAAGAGATGCGATAATGATCAAAAACGAAACGCACCACAAGTGCCATCATTTTGACAAATTTTTGCCGCTATTTTTACAAAAAAAAATTTAATTATGTTGGGGGTAAGGGAAACCAAAAATCTAACCCCCTTTTAAGCTATTTTGCCCCAAAATTGTACTATTTATTTTCCCTCTTTCAATATGTAAAAGGGACTCGTTCACGGTTCTTTTACACATGAAACCCGTTCATTAACGCGTTACTTTAAATCGTTACCCCCCAAACCCCTCCCCCCCGTCACTGCCATTTTATGAAAAAATTTTGTCGGGCCCAGGAAAGGGTTTGTTTTCAAAAAATTTTTCTGGATACCACTTTTTTGGGGCCCTAAAAAAAAAAAAATTTTTCCTCCTGAGGAAGATTGATTCGACTTAAAACTCCATTTAAAACTTCCCAAAAGGAAACCCAAACTGTAAAAAGAATCCCTTTTTTTATTTTAGGGAAAAATGACGTCAATTTTTATAAAATTTACAAATTGAATGCCTCATTAATTTGTTTTGCGACATATTGCCCAAATTTAAATCGTAAAATGCTAGCATTTTAACACGTCCCAAAAAGTGAAGACTGAACACCGTGCAGATAGAATACTCAGTAAAGGCTGAATAAGTAGGTCACGCCCGTTGTAATATACGACGTTCAAAAATGCGTGGCCCCCCCTTTTGGGTCGTTTAAAGAGTGCATTTGGATATATTCTCTAAGCATCCGGATAAATTTTTTCCTAGTAATAAAACCCATCAAAAAATCATTAAATTTAAATAGTCTTTGAAAACTTTTAAAAAGCCGAAAGTGTAAAACACCCGCTCAATAGGGGGCATGAGAGCCGATAAATAAAAAGAATTGTGTGAAATACAAAAACTAGAAATCCCTTTTAGCAGTTTGGGGGTTAAATGGGTTTCAAAAGGTCAGATTCCCAACGACAAGATAAAATTTTTAACGGGTTCCCCCAGTTTTCTAAAAAACACTTGTTGACTGCACAAAAAACGATAAATCAAAACCATGGAATACTCCTCGGACCCCCATATCAAACCCCAAAACTAAAAAGGGCCAACATAATCCCCCCTTGACTATATCCCGACATCTCAAAACAGCACCTTTTAACGTCTAAATGAAAAGGGTGAAATTTACTCCCCCTTCGGCTAGATTTAAAAGTTATTTTTTTCACAGGTGAAACCTTATAATTTTAAAATGGGCATGACACGGCCAAAATAATTTTTGTTATTGCAAGAATGGGTACAGTAAGTAAAAGTATATCTCCCAAAATTTAAAACCCCCCCCCCCGCATTTGGGATAATAAATTTGAAGAAAAACGCCAGAAACCCAAATTTTCAAAAAATTCCGCAACAGGTCCCGACTTTTATGCCCAAATTTGGGCGGCACCCCGCACTGCCTATGTAAGGCCGTATCTAGATGTAAAACTAATGAAAACGTTTTGGGGAAAAGTTTCATATCTTAAAATTCATGAAAAGATTACATCACAATACCGCCCAACATTACAGAGCGCAAAGCGCGGAATATGTTGGGGGCTTCGAAGCTTTTCATTGGCCAATATGTTCGCGTGCATATGCGCCCGTGTTTTAGCTTCCCTGCATATAATAAACAGCTTTGTTTTTTGTGCAAAAAGAACGCAGTCCGGGCGCACTGTACAGAACAGCTATAAACATGAAATGACAGTCCATAACAAGCGCCCCTTTACTCAGTGGGGCTGTTCAGTAAGTTGCTATTGTGAATGGAAAAAGCATTCACCGCGCAACGACGCATAGTTCACGATGTGGTCAACTGGTCACGCGCGCTGCTGTATAGTATGTAGCACAGGTGTTTGCAATGATTTTCCGCTAACCCCGCGTTAGCATGCACATGATTCGATGTGTAGAACGATGGTGAGCTGCCTGGTACATTTGTTACTAACCGTGCCCACTGATCTAAATAACTGGAGGACGCACGTCAATGCGGGATACGCGACGAAACTGAAGCCGACCTGGAGGGTCACGTGATGTAGGTTAGCTTGCTCAAGTCGATTCCATTGCCCTAGAAATGCGCAGCTACAAGTGAAAATAATGTAACGCAGAATCGTTGATGTACACGCTAAAAGCAATCCTTTGTTACTCATTACCGGTACGTCTCTAGTGCTTTTGTTGTAATTACTTCGAAGGACATCTGTACACTATGATTCAGGGGACTGTGTGATCAAAAAATTTTTTTTTTTTTTTTTTTTTTTTTTTTTGGTTTACAAACTTTCCTTGTGTTTAGGAGTGGTCCTTCCTGTTTGAAGGACAGCACGTGTGACCGTATTTCGTATGGTGCGTCGAGACGCGATGACTGCGTAACATTCGCGATAGCACCGTCACTGAACAGTACACAGAGTAGGCGTGCTTGTTACTGACTGCCCATACCTGTGCACAGATAATCTCTGCAACGCGTCGAACGCGTCCTCTTGACAAAAAGGCGCACGAAGGGAAGTAACACGCGCGCAAAAGCACGCGTGCATTTTGACCAAATGATGTCCCTTCAAAGCTTCTAAAACGGTAAGCGTTTGGTGCTCTGTATGTTATACGCTATTGTGATGTATCCCTTTTTCAGGAAGTTGCTAAGGCAACTTTACCTCGGCGCAATGGTGTGCATGCTAACGCGTGGTACCCCGGCAAATTAGGGGTCCAAGAGGCTGAAGAGACGCTAAGGCCGACTACGGCGCGTTAGCATGTACATCATTGCCTAACGTTTTCACTTCTAGGTACGCGTTTCTACGGCGTTGGCGACTTGAGTAAGCTAACCTACATCACGTGACCCTTCCATGGTGGCTTTAAAACCTTATCGTGGAATGATCCTTCTAGCATATAGTCAGTGCCCGTGCCTCCAATGACGTCACGATTTTGAGACGCGCTCACATACTTTTTCGTTTTTGGATTTCAGATGGCTGAGTCTGGCCTGTAATTTGGGAAATTTACAAGGTCGATTACTGTTTTATGGACGTAGTTTAGTCGGGAAAACATTCGTTTCATTTCAAGCTGTCCCCAAAGAATATTTACAGAAAAACGTACTTTGGCCGTGTCATACCCACTTTAACAATAAACACGAAAGAAAAGTGGGTGATTCTTCCCGGACAAACCAAGGTAATTACCAAGAAGTTTCATAAGGAGGGGTGTTGTAGCAGTTCCCTGGGTTCCACTACGGGTGTCCCATAGTTCAGCTCATCAGTTTTTAACATTTGGATGAAACGTTTAGATCGTCTACGTTTTCTATTTTATAAGCCAAAGGGCAGATAAAACAATATGGATCATCAAGAAACTGGCAAGGAAGACATTGTCAATGGGTGGTCGAAATTCACATCGAAGATGTAAGTGCAAATCGAGCGATGATGGTGAAAGTGAGGAATTTCGATCGAGCAACTATGACCGAAACAAGACGAAGACAGAGCAGGACCGAACCCCCTGATCTTGTTTATGGGATAGACGAGCGACCACCATGGCCGACCTTATTCATGTTGCCCAAATCAAGTAAGTTTCAAGGATTTTCAAATTTCATTAAATTGCCATTTTGGTTGGACAAAAACCCATTGTTTATTTAAGATGTATTCTCAAGCATAGGCGGAATTACCGGGGCAAGGGGGCACTTGGGCCACTTTTTTGCAGGGGTAAACAAATAAAAATAACAAGAGGGCAATCAAGGAGTTGCTGATCTCATCCAATACATCCTTTTGCTTCTTCCGAGTCTGGTGTAGCACTCTGTAATTTTATTGTTATGGGTTGGTGAGATCGACATGGCCAAAGGGAAAGCTCTACGAGGAAAATTAAATTCATTTTCCTCAGTTCTATGATTGTCGTTAGTTTGAACACTAAGGGAAAACTGGAAAAGAGAAGGCTAATCTTGAGCTGGGGATGTTTGTTCATTGGGCATCTTTACGGTACCCGCCAGCTTCCGGTTCTGATTGCAGTGTGGTATTAACACGCAGTAAGCGTATTTACAGCACACACGCAACAGCAAAACAAAGATGCTAATGTGACACAATGGACGGGTGCCCTTCAAAACCTCCAGAGACGCGCGATCTTGCCCTTCAAAAACCATAGAGACGGGCGATCTCGTCTCGTGAAACCCCTCTATAGAGGTTCTTAACCGACGTCACTGCGCTGCGCGTCTCTATTTTGACGGCCAGACGTCCATTGTACAACAATTGTAACTAAGGCCGTACCATGCGTGCGTACCGATAACACACCTTCTGCGCATGATCAGTGACGACCAGTATGCCAGACTGAAACGCAATGACGTCACGTGAAGAACCTATGTAAGACATGTGTAGGACTAAAGCCGCGGTCATGAACGAATTCGGATCGGATTCCGATCCGATTTTTGTGAGTTTTCATTGAAATCTTCTCCATTTCGGGTCAGAAAGAGCCAGTGTAAATATATGATTTGCATCAGAGGTCTATGAAAATGAAATGTTAACTGATTTTTTTCGTGACGTTACACCGACGGACAGCTTTTATCGGACACGCGTAGTCCGATAAAAGCTGTCTGTCGATGTGACGTCACGAAATAATTCGTATAAATTTAATTTTCGTAGTCCAGCGATAAAAATCATATAATTACACAGGTTGGCAAATTTTGGGTTCTTTCCGACCCGAAATGGAGAAGATTTTAATAAAAACTCACAAAAATCGGATCGGAATCCGATCCGAATTCGTTGCAGTGTGATCGCGGCTTATTGTCAGTCCTACATTTAGAATAGCTGATTTAACTCTGGCATCACTCCGCTCGTCTCTCTGATTTATCAGTGTTGTAATTTTCACTCAGTTTTGCAGAATTAGAGTCGAATCATTTACTACTTTCAATGTAACTCGAGTCATTTTCCTTTTGAAAATTAATGACTCGAGTCATGACTCGTTACAACAATGTGATTAATAGATGTTTTGAGTGCTTAATGTCCATACACCCCTTTCCGAGTAATTGTTGGTGGTGACAACGTAGCGATTAATTTCCCTTCCAATTTTTCAGGAGCCTCTTGTATTGGCCCTATCAAAACTAATGTGCTCTGAAAGAAAGTATGAAAAGCGCAGACTGGAAATTCCCGATATTATTGACAGTGCGTAGTGTTTAAGGAATAAATCGCATTTGGCGGACGAGGCGAAACCGAGTCCGTTATTTTGCAAATTGGGAGTCCAGACGGTTTATGAGACAATAAAAGTCCGACAAATGTGGTTAATTTCTCTTCTACCACCGAAAATGTGTGAAAACTTTTTATGAGTGCATAGGTTTACTGACCGTATGCTGTGGAAAAGCAGGTCAGTGTTTAACCAATCAGAATGCAGGATTCTCAATAACAGATGGCTAGAGGTGGTAGAATCCATGATAAACGTATAAAGATGCAATTAGTGAGAGGCATAAGTGGCGAATGGGTGGGGGTTGGTTGACTAAAGCCTACCCCCGTCAAAAATGTGGTGGGCTCCTTCCCCTCATTTCCAGGACAAAAACGCTCTGTAAAAATGTCAAAAAAAAAAAATGCAGTCTTATTGCTTAATATTTGCTCAAATATTGCACCAAGTGCATCTAAAATACTTTCTAAAGGAGATGGGACCCCATACCCTTGGGTTCTTCTCCCAGGACGACATTCCGAAACAGTGCACAATCCCCCACCTCAATGAATCGAGTACAGCTTCTACGTCCATGAGTTAGTCTGTTAGTCCCCTTCCCTGCTCATTCATGCATGGTAGTGGGAAAGAAGTTGCTATTTGACTACCTGTTTCATATCAGTGTGTTTGTGACGTCATTTGCTTGGAACTCGGAACTGCTGTGATGTTAGTTAACATGGTTGCTTACAAGACAATATCAGGTGTGTATAGCACTATTGCACTACGTACGGGGGGGGGGGGGTGTACGCTTTCACACTTACTCGCGTACATTGTGTACGAATGGCCCATGATGGAAATAGCTAACCACGTCCTAACACAGTCGTCTTTTTTTGCTATGTCTGGCTGGCCGGTCTGTTCTACCGCACTTGAGGGGAAGTAGTTAGTGTGTGCTTAGTTTATAGAAAACCCATTGCTGTCTTTATTTATGCATTTACCCGAAATTGAAAAAAGTATCTTGGACCCTAGAGTACAGTCAGTGTGGGTGCAGGAGCAACACACGCCGTCAAAGGTAGCCTGCATGATTCACACGGTCTATTTGTGACGTCATTTGTTTGGAACGTGGCGCTGCTTACAGTATATGAGTGTATCCAGTGTACTAAAGCAGCGCAGTCGCTCTCACACCATACCGACTGTACTTGCGTGCGTGCATTGCGTGTGTGAATTGAACTTGTCCCCTGCGATGCACACCTACGTCGTTGTTGCCATGCAAGAGGAGAATAAGGCTAGGTAGTTCTTCAAGAGAAGGTAAGCAACAGAGTTACAGACAGCCAAAATTCCGTGATGAGCCACAGTGCTCACCACTTGGCAAATTTTCTTTAACAAGTGTGTATTTCAACTAAGGCCTATTAGGCCTAGGGCTACCAGCTTGTTTAGCGTTATTACTATTAATAATTTAGCGTAACCTAAGCCAAAGTTAGGCCTATGGGCCTAACATCAGTTCCACCGTGCGCGACTTAGTTATGGTTCATAACTAGGACGCGCTTGGACTTTTACTACGATGGGGACACGCGTATAGTTTTACTTTTAGGGCGCCAGAACTAGTCTTTGCTTGAACGCGTGATCGCGTTCACTCTAAGGCCCGGTTTTTACTACGACTAGGGTGGTAAAGTTTTGAGCAGAGAAGCTTAGAAAGTGTGAATCTGATAATGCCCATTGTGTGGCTTTTATGGTGGGGTTTGTTAAACCGCAGGTGAAAAACTGAATTTTGAGTGTCAAAAAAGACAGTGATAATGTAACGGATCATTTACCTTTTCTTCAGTGTTTACTCCCAATTTTAAAAAAATTGTTCTTTTGAACATCTTGACTTTGACCTCTGACCTTTTGACCTATAACTTGAGGGTACGGGAGGCAAAAAATTCCAAGGACTGTGCACCCCCACACCAAGTTTGGGGCCCAGTAGTACCTTCCAAGTTTTGAGTGAGCGCAGGGCACACGTTGAACCCAAAATTGTCGTTTGACCCATCTGGACCTCGTACCTTGCCCTCAGAAGGTAAGTGTAATTGTGTAAAGTAGGGTCCCATCAGAAATTTATGCGGAGAATGAGAATCGTTAAATGTTTCGTTCAGCTTTACAGCCAGATTTAAAAATGTGCTTAAACTTTGAACTATCGTGACCTTTGACCTGACCGAAATCGGTGATGTAGGGGGGCCCTTCGGGGCCCATCACCCCCCCAATTTTGGGGATTATCCTCATTTTTAATGGTGGCGTCCATTTTTTACCCAAAAAAAAAATTTCTTTTTTGACCTTCTACCTCTGACCTTTCCCCTCAGAAAAAAGTGAAGTTTCCCAGACCTTCAAAGAAACATGAAAAAAGGGGCCTTTTAGGTTGGTTTTATACCGTTTGGAAAATTTTTAGATTTTTTGTGTTATTTTGCCATACTGAGGGATTTCACAATAATTTCCCAAGCTAGCACCCGCCCCCTTTGGGGCCAATTTTTCTTGTTTTGGGATTCGGACACCTTTGCATTGTAAATTTTTTTTGGGCCCATCTGAGCCTTTGCCCAAATTTTAGAATTTTTATTACCAGGCGGACCTTACCCTCCATTTTGCCCCATTGAGTGCGAAAAACCCCCAAATTCCTCCAGAAAACCAGGGTTTTGGGGGGGGTTGTAGGGAAAGGCGAGGAAAATTTGCACTTTTTCAATGGTAAAAAGCAAATATTCATCCCCACATTACTACGTATGTGGGGAAATAATAAAAAAAGACAAAAGGAAGAGAACGAAAAAATTATAAAAATTTTAAAATTGTGATTTTTTGTTAATTTGCAATGTAAATGAAGAAAAAATCATTAAACTAAAAACCAAAAAAAAGTTTTGGGATTTTCCCCGGACCTTTCGCACGCCCGTTGGGAAAAAAATTTACATCATTGAAAAATTTTGCTGGCACCAAAATTTCTTTTCCCAATCACCAACATTAACTTAAAAGTTGAAATAAGGGTACGAAAGACTCTGGCGGCGTTTAGAGGCCCATGGTCCTTGAAACAAAAAGTCCCAAACCCTACATTTTGTTGGGGAATTTGAATTTTGTAAAAATATTCGGTCTTCCATAGCCTTATTAAATCGATTTTTTTATGCGTACGAGGAAAACTTTGGGGAAATTGTTTTTATTCTTCCCCCCTGGGGGTTTATTGCTTCAGAGGGCCCCCTTTTCCCCATTTTGGTAGGAAATGCTAGCCATTTGATTCAAAGGGGGTTTACAATATGTCTTTCAAGCCTAAGATTTATTGAGGATTCATATTTGTAAATTTAATAAAATATGACGTCATTTTCGATTAAAAAAAATGATTCTTTTGAATTTTGGGTTTCACTTTGGAAGTTTTTAAATTGGTAGTTGAAGTTCTGAAATCAATTCTTTCCAGGAGGAAAGTTTCTTTCTTTTTGGGCCCAAGAAATGGTATCAGAAAATTTTTTAGGCAGGCTAACCTTACTGGCCAGACAAATTTTCTCATAAAAGGCAGTGACGAGGGTTGGGGAGTAACCAGTTTAAAGTAACCGTTAATGTAACGATGTTACATGTGTAACGGAAGGTTAACGAAGACACATTTCACATATCTGAAATGAGGCAGTAAATATTCACATTTTTTGGGTCCCAAAATATTAAAGCGATACTTTTGGCTTGACGCCATGACATAATTATTGTATAAAAGTAGCGGAAAATTTGTCAAATGTTGGTCACTTTGGTAGTTACGGACTTGTACAATTATCCTATTACCTGATCTGACTCTTCCATAACTACATTAAAATTTCCTAGGATAGCTACAACTATTGAAGGCTTGTATTCACTGATTTTTTTGGTGAGACTTTTAACTACATGATTGTTTATCAGAACTGTGTCGTTCAGACGTTATATAGTCAATGTCAGAAAACCACATCGTGCTTCCGAGCTCAGTTTTAAAATTTTAAAACCACGGAGTGGTTATGACCTGGATGGGTATGAAGTTACATTTTCCAAACTATGAAGCCCAACAATCCCCAATTATCGACGAGTGAGTACACACTTTAACGTGTTAACTGGAAAGGTGGACTTTTGCCACTTTGTTGTTGTTCAAATTACAAATTTGACGCAACCCAGTTCAAACGGTACACCATAAATCATTTTCACAATGTCAGTATGAAAAACCACAAAAGTAGTTGTCATTAATGAATTGCACAATACCCCAACCCGATTTAGAAGGGGATAATTTAAACTCGAAAAGTACGGAATTGAAATTGAAACAATACGTAGTACTAATTTAAAATCAGCAATGAAAAGAATCTTAGAAATCTAAAAGTTTCATTCTGTACAATACAAGTAACGAAAATTGTCAACTTGAAATGATGCAGAATATTTTTTTCTCTATTCACTTTATTTAACTTTGATAAAAAAAGTGTTGAAAAACTTCGGCTGTAAGGCTATCCAAACAGATGCCAGTTACAAACGCTGAATGTAAATGTTAAGAAAAGACTAATACCAATTAAACAGTTTCACAAAAAAAAAGTGAAAATTGTATACCACTGAGTAAAATGAGAGAAAGGTGCAGAGAAACAATAAAACCAGCTCAATTAGGACAAAAGGTGTTCTGAAAAAAAAAATAAACCAGCAAAACAGAATAAATCCAAATAAGTAAGCAAATTAATAAAAAGGGGGTAAATTGATTGCTTTTGGATAATTCCTTAAACCACTCAAGTTTTAGCATACCTAATCTGGAGGTAATAGTTCCGGTCTTTTAGCCAAACAGGCAATCTTTTTTATGATATTCTGTATTACCAATTTTAACGAAGTACATTTTGAGGTTAAAATAGATCTTAGTCCATACGAAACGTGCATCCCTCGTGAAACTGGAAAAAGCTCTCTAGAAATTTCAGGGAAGTAGATTCTTGTTTGTATTTTCGAATAAACCAACTGATATACTGTCGAGCGTCCACTTGGATTGATTCCCTTTTTTTTTCCCTGGGGGTTTTTTTTTAAACCCCAAAAGTATTTTTGGGCCCGGGGTCTTTTAAAAGGAATTTCAAAATTCAAGGTAAGGGTTTTTTTTTTTTGTTTGA
>JAIZAY010002012.1:0-11964 GCA_029531755.1 Holothuria leucospilota | reverse complement strand
TTTATTAGTTGTGAAAAAATTAAAGATGGTGTGGATTTTGAAGGTTATCAGGTTATAGAGTATAATTATGAAAATTTAAAAAAAAAACAATGAAATGTTTTACGGGTAGTTTTTACATGGACATGGCCAAGGCCATCGGCAGTTTAAGTGCCATGCAGGGAAGAAATTTTCATTGGAGGCTACATCTTGGGAAGTTGTGACCGACGAAACCTTTAACCGCGAGCGCCGAAGGTGCAAAGCCAGAGGCTGGGGACTGAGTAATTTTTTAAAAAATGCGACGGCTTTTGCGGCAATTTTGGACAATTCCTTGAACAAATTCTTCTTCCTCATCTGTAATTTGAAATGCTAATGAAATAGGTTTCTTGTGAGAATCGCAAATTTAAGATAGTAACCTTAAGTCAATTTGCTGAGGATGCGTGATGGCAGTTGGTGGGAAAAGTGGACAGCAAGAGGTGTAGCGAGGGTTTTGGAAATAGTAATTTTCTCAACAGGAAATAATAACGAGGCAATTCCACCAACGCTTTCCTACGCACAGCCGTACAGCAGTACTAATGATGCCAATTTATATCAGGCTCATGCGAAGCACGCCGAAAAATTTATTCGAGAAGTGTGATTCCTTATACATGGGTAGTGTTTGGGATTTTGTTTGCAAGAACCAGGGTGCATTTAATGACGAACAGTACTTTCAGTGACTTGTTTCAGAGCTTCAAGTCCCAATAGTGTGGCACGTAGAAGACGCTCACGCTTTGAAAGAAATTTTACGGTGCCAGAAAAAATTTCCAACTGTATTAGTCAGTCTTCCTAGCATTTCTATGGTATTTGATTTTCACGTTTTTCTTCATTTAACATTGCAAAATTTAATCATAATAGGCTATTGAAAATTCTCTTATAGTTTCTCTTGTCTCGATTCCTTTTGCTATTTTTTTGCATGTACACGTACATAACATACATGGCCCGGACTGCTATCGTCGGTACTGTGCACTGTGGATATCACCCTGACAACGCCACCTGATGAACAATGCTTTACACGGGGTTGCGAAATTACAACCACTCCTAGTCCTCAGTAAAGGACTGTATGGTCGATTGCTGGTAGCTCACTATACACAGCCTAACAACGACCTCTGAAAATAGATCGGGGGTGGGGTCGGCCGTCTTTATGATGTTGAAATTGAGTTTCTTCTCTCAGCAAATTTTGGACGTAAACTCTTAATTTACTACCATGACATTTCTTCTCCAGATCTTACAGGAGTATTACAGTTTTTTTTTTTTTTTTTTTGATCACTGAGAGCTTTTTGGAAGGGCCAAAAACTTGAAATGAAATTAGCAACATTTTCGTGCCTTAATGTTTACTCTGTGACCAAGGAACGTTGTTTACATCAGTATGCCAATAAGCTAAATTCTTGCGTCAGTATGGAATGTTTGCAGAGGCAGTTCGCATGTGTATGTATAGTATATACAGTAGTAAAATGTTCTGTATGATGTCACAATGTTGCACACACGGCATTCTGATATCAACAAATATTTTGAACGCTACAGTATATTTTACGAAGTGGCAAAGATGATTTTATTTCAAATTTTTGGAATTTTTCAGAGGTCTAAAGTGATCAAAAACAACTGAAATATTAGTTACAGAGTTGAAAAGGAAATGTTATCGCAGTAAATAAGGACTTAATGTCCTAGCTTTGCTATAAGAAAAAAAAGTCAATCTCGACCAGCATTGTGCTGGTGGAAGACCCCGGATTTCTAATGGGTCGTTGTAAGGACCATGTATATATATGTAACGCAGCTGAGATTTTCTGTCTTATTTTCCTTAAGCGCGTCGCCGATATCTAAACTAGGCCGGTAGCAGGAAGGAAGCAGGAAGCAGGAAGGGGAACTAGACGCCGGAAACCAGACGACGGAAACGAGACACAGGAAACCAGACGCAGGAAGCAGGATGTCCGGCCGGCACTCACCTGTCTGCTGTATAGCGATTACACCGGGAGACTCTGATTGGTTATTTTCGTCGCCCTCGTGAAGAAAGTTTGGCATAGTACGGTATACTAGGCTGCACGCGGGTGGGAGTGGCATAGGAGTTCCGAACTTGTGATTGGGTATAGCACCGTGGTTTAAAAGGACACGTGGGGATGCTAAAGTTGGATTTTGAGAATCGAACGGGTGGACAAGAGAGAGAATAAGTCGCTTGGAGAATTGCACGGGTGAACAAGAGAGAGGAAAACTAGTTTGCGAGAATTACGAGGGAGAAAAAGCAAGTGACGCAGCAAGAGGTCTTGCCGAAAAGTACACGGAGAGAAAACGAGATAGAAGTAGCCTGGTGGAAAGCAAGATTTGGTAACGCTAAGCCGTAGAAATTATAGAATTTAGCTTTTAATTTGGACTGGCGTAATCTGAATTACGCTAGTTAGGATACACGTTAGTGGACTGATTAAAGTCATTTTCGGAACAGAAAAATTGTGCCTTTATTCTGTAAACAGTTTGGGCCGGAGGAACTAGTTCTTCGTCGCTCAGAAAGAAATCGCCATTTTGGAAGGCAGATAGAGGGAAATTTGACTCTCGTAGGATCCGTTTTAACGACGTCTTGAGGGCGCAGAATTATATTCTAGGTTACCCGCTTAAGTATTTTGGCAGAGGATCTCTTGTACAGTTAGGATGTGAGTCAACCCGTTACACAGTGAGGTAGAAGTAGTTGCGGAGGCCTTTCCTACAGTTAAGCACTTGCGTTAGTCCCATTACACACTGAAGTATTTGAGGAGGCCTTTCTTACAGGTAAACACTTGCGTCAGTCCCTTCGTACACTAAAGTATTTGCGGAGGCCCCTTTGATCAACTAAGGAGGTGCGTCGACCCTTTGGGCAGTGAGACGTTGGCGGAGGCACCAGAGGAAGGCGACCCGAGACTGCTGGCTGACCCAGGCGGAGGGCCACAGAGGAAGGGACCAGAGACTTTGGGCGTTAGCTGACGTTGGCGGAGAGCACCACAGAGGGACGACTGGTGACTGTGGGCGTAGGCTGACGCCAGAGACGTTACCTGAGACTGTTGGCTGACCCAGGCCTAGGGCCACAGAGGAAAGGGACCAGAGACCGTGGTCGTTGGCTGACGTGGGCGGAGGGCGCCACAGACGAACCACCAGGGACTGTGGGCGTTGATTGATATTGGAGGAGGACACCACAGAGGGACCACCGGCGACCGTGGGCGTCGGCGGACGTCGGGGGCGTGGCCTGAGACGGCTGGTTGACGCATGGGACTTCGCATTGTAATCTGATCTTTAAATTATCTGTTCTTTTGATTATCTTTATCTATCTGCTGATCTGTGATTTTACGATTGTAATTTGGTGGCAGTAATTGTGCGAATTATATCTGAGAAACTTTAAAGGCTGTGTTCTGTTATAATTTTTTCCTGTTTTAAGTGTAAATAATTTGCAATTTTTGGTCAATCCCCGAACCGCACATTTTGGCGGCGCGTTACAACTGGTGGCAGCGGTGGGATTGACCGGCAAATTATTTTCTGTTTTAACTTCTTTTTAGTATGGATTTTGAACAGGTTTACCCAGACGAGGATCATGAAGGATCTCAGGTCTCGTGGCGGACGTTAGACGCTTGGTATGGAGAAGATTTGATCCAGCTTTCACCTCAAGGACGACCCACTTCACATGGCGGCACTGGAGAGGGTGATTAGAGGAGGAGCCAAGTCGAAGGGAGAACCAAGAGGATGGACATAAGAGAGGAAGGGATTTGCGAGAAGTACCGGAAAGCAGGAAGAAAGAGAGTAACGAACGCTCAGAGGGGAAGGACGAAAAGAACCCGTGACCAACACAGATGAGGAAGAAGATGAAAAAGCTGGGGAAAAAGAGGCGTGGACTGAAAGGTTTAAAATCCCTGGACCCGCCCCTCGTCCAGAGGGTTCCTACCCTAGCTTATTTAACAGCACTTGGTTCACCAATCGAAAAGCCGAAGACGCCGAAACAAGAAACGCAAGGATCTGAGAGAGGAAAGGGAGAAAAAGTGACCAAAGAGGAAGAATCGGGAATGGTCGTCAGAGCAGATATGAAAGAGAGAAAGGACCGAGTGTCATATGAGATCGATGTGGGGCCAGGCACCGTTTGGCGGAAAAAAGTGAGGAAGACACACCACGTTGACGGACGAGTCACAATTGAGGAGAAAGAAGAAATACTAAGAGTTTGTGACTGTAAAAACGTGCAAAAGAACTGAAAATGAAATGTAATTGAAGTTTCTTAAAGAAAAACGTGGAGGTTTTGGAAAGACGAGAGAAAACATGTGCTGGTAGCAAACGAATTAAATATGTGTCTTTGTTTTCTTTTCGTTTACTCTTATTTGGTTGCATCTTCTTCCGCTGTGGATGCCGTCTCCTTTTAATTTCATATCTACAGTAGGACAATGCGGGGCGCATTGCTGAGAGAAGGGGGCGGTGTAACGCAGCTGAGATTTTCTGTCTTATTTTCCTTAAGCGCGTCGCCGATATCTAAACTAGGCCGGTAGCAGGAAGGAAGCAGGAAGCAGGAAGGGGAACTAGACGCCGGAAACCAGACGACGGAAACGAGACACAGGAAACCAGACGCAGGAAGCAGGATGTCCGGCCGGCACTCACCTGTCTGCTGTATAGCGATTACACCGGGAGACTCTGATTGGTTATTTTCGTCGCCCTCGTGAAGAAAGTTTGGCATAGTACGGTATACTAGGCTGCACGCGGGTGGGAGTGGCATAGGAGTTCCGAACTTGTGATTGGGTATAGCACCGTGGTTTAAAAGGACACGTGGGGATGCTAAAGTTGGATTTTGAGAATCGAACGGGTGGACAAGAGAGAGAAGAAGTCGCTTGGAGAATTGCACGGGTAAACAAGAGAGAGGAAAACTAGTTTGCGAGAATTACGAGGGAGAAAAAGCAAGTGACGCAGCAAGAGGCCTTGCCGAAAAGTACACGGAGAGAAAACGAGATAGAAGTAGCCTGGTGGAAAGCAAGATTTGGTAACGCTAAGCCGTAGAAATTATAGAATTTAGCTTTTAATTTGGACTGGCGTAATCTGAATTACGCTAGTTAGGGTACACGTTAGTGGACTGATTAAAGTCATTTTCGGAACAGAAAAATTGTGCCTTTATTCTGTAAACAGTTTGGGCCGGAGGAACTAGTTCTTCGTCGCTCAGAAAGAAATCGCCATTTTGGAAGGCAGATAGAGGGAAATTTGACTCTCGTAGGATCCGTTATAACGACGTCTTGAGGGCGCAGAATTATATTCTAGGTTACCCGCTTAAGTATTTTGGCAGAGGATCTCTTGTACAGTTAGGATGTGAGTCAACCCTTACACAGTGAAGCAGAAGAAGTTGCGGAGGCCTTTCCTACAGTTAAGCACTTGCGTCAGTCCCGCTACACATTGAAGTATTTGCGGAGGCCTTTCCTACAGTTAAGCACTTACGTTAGTCCCGTTACACATTGAAGTAATTGCGGAGGCCTTTCCTACAGTTAAGCACTTGCGTTAGTCCCGTTACGCATTGAAGTAGTTGCGGAGGCCTTTCCTACAGTTAAGCACTTGCGTAAGTCCCGTTACACATTGAAGTAATTGCGGAGGCCTTTCCTACAGTTAAGCACTTGCGTAAGTCCCGTTACACATTGACGTAATTGCGGAGGCTTTCCTACAGTTAAGCACTTGCGTCAGTCCCGCTACACATTGAAGTATTTGCAGAGGCCTTTCCTATAGTTAAGCACTTGCGTAAGTCCCGTTACACATAGAAGTAGTTGCGGAGGGCTCTTTGTACTAAAGAGGTGAGTCAACCCGTTACACAGTGAGGTAGAAGTAGTTGCGGAGGCCTTTCCTACAGTTAAACACTTGCGTTAGTCCCATTACACACTGAAGTATTTGAGGAGGCCTTTCTTACAGGTAAACACTTGCGTCAGTCCCTTCGTACACTAAAGTATTTGCGGAGGCCCCTTTGATCAACTAAGGAGGTGCGTCGACCCTTTGGGCAGTGAGACGTTGGCGGAGGCACCAGAGGAAGGCGACCCGAGACTGTTGGCTGACCCAAGCGGAGGGCCACAGAGGAAGGGACCAGAGACTTTGGGCGTTAGCTGACGTTGGCGGAGAGCACCACAGAGGAACGACTGGTGACTGTGGGCGTAGGCTGACGCCAGAGACGTTACCTGAGACTGTTGGCTGACCCAGGCGGAGTGCCACAGAGGAAAGGGACCAGAGGCCGTGGTTGTTGGCTGACGTGGGCGGAGGGCGCCACAGACGAACCACCAGGGACTGTGGGCGTTGATTGACATTGGAGGAGGACACCACAGAGGGACCACCGGCGACCGTGGGCGTCGGCGGACGCCGGGGGCGTGGCCTGAGACGGCTGGTTGACGCATGGGACTTCGCATTGTAATCTGATCTTTAAATTATCTGTTCTTTTGATTATCTTTATCTATCTGCTGATCTGTGATTTTACGATTGTAATTTGGTGGCAGTAATTGTGCAAATTATATCTGAGAAACTTTAAAGGCTGTGTTCTGTTATCATTTTTTCCTCTTTTAAGTGTAAATAATTTGCAATTTTTGGTCAATCTCCGAACCGCACATTTTGGCGGCGCGTTACATATATATAGGCAGCTATAAGCGACCGGCTAACCAGCCAGACACGGTTGCAACCCACGAGACCAAAGATCCGCGAGACCGAGCTTTTAACTGCATCCGGTTGTGGAGCTTGTTTAAGCGTGGGGATAATGAGGTTACCCTTTACCACAACTGCCTCCGGGGCACCCTTGGGCAAGGTGCACCTGTATTTGCCCTGTGCTTTTTACGTGTTGTTGCCTTCGGGCGTGTTGTTGCCTTCGGGTGTGTGTTGCTGCCTTTCTGGCGTGCGTTGTTTTCCTGTTTGTAGTCTTGTGTGGTGGGTAGGCTGGGGGTGTCGTATATGTTGGCCACAGAAATTTTGTTTTGCTAGCTTGGTGTAAGGTAACTTTGTAAATGATTGTGAGTAGTTTATGGTTGTGTTCTCGCCGTACCGGATTTGGTTCTTCCTGTTTGATAGTGTCCGTTTCTATGCACTTACAAAGCTTTTTAAGTACGTAGAAACGAAGGGCGAGAACCCAAACCGGACCGGGCAAAAACGCAACAGCAAACTATTTACATGCACCTACAAACAAAGGACGGGTAGGACGTTAAGCTGCATCCGGTTGTGGAGCTTGTTAAAGCGTGGGGACAATGAGGTTGTTGGTTTTTCGGTTTTTTGGTTGTTGGCTATATGTAGTGATCCTTTCGCCGGTCTGGCCGTGTCCGTTTTTAGCACGTAAAAAGCAGTTACCCTTTGCCACAACTGCCTCCGGGGCACCCTTGGGCAAGGTGCACCTGTATTTGCCCTGGTGCTTTTTAAGTGCTGTTGCCTTTGGGCGTAGTGTTTCCTTCGGGTGTGGTGTTGCCTTCGGGCGTAGTGTTGCCTTGGGGCATAGTGTTGCCTTCGGGCGTGGTGTTGCCTTCGGGCGTGGTGTTGCCTTCGGGTGTGGTGTTGCCTTCGGGCGTGGTGTTGCCTTCGGGCGTGTTGTTGCCTTCGGGCGTGTTGTTGCCGTGGGGTGTGGAGTTGCCTTCGGGCGTGGTGTTTCCTTTGGGCGTGTGGGCGGAATTTGTTTGGGTGGTATGTGGTTGTGGGGAGTTGTTTTGGGGTTGGCTGCAGTGGCAGTTACTGGAGTTCAGTAGTAACAAAGACTCTTTTGTTCCCTGTTGCACGGTATGTATAGTTTGTTGAGCATTTGTGTTTGTGACCCGTCATGGTTTTGTTTGGGTTTGGGATTTTTCTTTAGTTTGCCAGTGCCTGTTTCTACGTACTTAAAAAGCACCTACAAACAAAAAATTGTATACTATGTACAAAGGACTATATACAAAGGTGTGCGTTTTACGTACATACAAACAGGCACGCAGACACAAAAGAACTCAAACCGGGCCGGACAAAAACATAACAGTGAACTATTTACAAAATTCCCCACACTGCGCTAGCAAACAAAATTTCTGTGTAACTATGTATAAAACCACCCAGAACCCAAGCCCGTCACACTGGACTATTTACAATCTCACAAGGCAAACTATTTACATACCCATTTACATCAACAGATTGTTCACGTTGAGTCTGTACAAGGCTTTTTCGGTAACTATGGGTGCTCCTTACGTACTCGGGAACGGACGTGCTCCTGAACAAAACACCGGACGTAACATGAAACACAAGGTCGACTGTATACACCAGGCCAGCAACAAACTCCAATGTGGCCAACCCCACTATTTACAATACTAACAATGTGATGTGCTTTTCACATGCTTGTAGCCGGACGGACCTAATGTGGAACAAAGGTAAACCTATTTACACTGAACTACCAAACTTTGTAGCATGCATGAGCACAGATAAAAACAGAGCAGAAACCCAAAAGAAAACCGGAGCACAACGGCAAAACCATTCACACCACATACTCTGGCTGGGACCTTATCTTTTTAATCCGTGGGCTCGGTACGGGCGTGTCAGAGTGATGGGTTCCCCTGTCTAATACCTCGCCCGAGGCCGACCTCTTTAGTGCAGGTTCTGGCCCCTCCCCCTCACACAAATCAAACCAACGCTCCCCCGAAGGTGGATCCTTTGGAGGAGGCTCTGAGGCAGGCTCTCCGCCATCGGGCTTTGACTATTCTGAGGACAGATCGAGGTCCTCCTCTACTGTCGTTATTTCAACCTGACTGGGTGCTAAGGATGGCGGAGACTCTACCTCAGGAGTTCCGGTACCCCCCTCACACTGCTTGGAGGCAAGGAAGTCCTGTTCCACCTCAAGTGCCGCCTCCTCTAATTCCTGAGTTGAATATTGTGGGCCTGTTTGCGAGGGTTCAGGTGCCGACCCCACATCGGCACTGACATGAGCAGAGTACGATGTGGGGCAGGCACCAAACACATGTCCCTCCTTCCCACAGAGGTTGCACCGTACCTCGTTGGGACACTCTGCCTTGCCGTGCCCCAACTGCAAGCATTTCCCACAACGTCTGTTGGGAAACGACTTGGCTTCGTGAACCTCCTCTCCAAAACTAAAACAGGTAAGTGGCTGGCAATATTACCTAATTTTGGCCTTGGAACCCCCTATGAAGATGAAGGATGGAATGTCCCTCACTAGTTCCATACGGAACTGTCTCTTGCCATTAAATATACCTTTCAACTCACCCCCAGTATATTTACACCACCGCATTTCAGAGACAGTTCCGTACTGACTAAGAACCCTCGCAACCAGGCGCTGATCCACCTTGAAGGGAAGGTAAAGCACTGTCACCGCCACAGAGCCATCATATGGAGTGACAGTGAGCCCCTCTATCCCCTTCAGGCATGACACACCCTTAACACGGGCAGCATCAGACTTAAACTTAAGGTCATACGTGTTGCGGGCCTCAAGCGCCTGCAACATCTCAATATCTCCAATTTCGACACCATTGTCTTTTAACACAGTAAACGCCTGTGGGGGAGGGACACTCACCCCAGACGTAGACTCCAACTTAACAATTGTGCTATCCCGACCTCCGGGCATAGCAGCAGTTTGTGTGGCTCGAGGCCACGGAATGAAAAGAAAAGGACTCTGAACAGGTTTTACAAAAGACAAAATCTAGGATGAAGCACACAATAAGGTTTTAAGCACAACTGCAACAAGCAGCAAAGCTATCACACAGTGGCAAAAGTTGAGCACGGAAAAACTGCGAGAGCGAAACGAAAACACGTCTGCTCTCGTCGAAGACCTGAACTGAACCAACTGAGACCAACGCGAGACCGAAAACGAAATAGGGTCCGCGAGACCGAAAATGAAATAGGGTTCCCGAGACAGAAAATGAAATAGGGTTCCCGAGACCGAAGGTCCGCGAGGCCGAAATTTAAAACCGCTCGCGACTGAGACCGAAACTTTAAAGGATATATACGTACGTGCACAGTTGTGTAACCAGAATTCAGCTGAGGGGGATCATGACTTTGTGAACGATGCTCCGGGAGAGGCGTCAAAGAGGAAGGCGTCTAACGGAAGGATTCTCCCCTCCCCTTTGAGATGATGTGATTTTTAAATAATTTTGTGTGCGGATGAAAACTTTGGAAGTAAAATTTGGCTTTATTTACTCTTACCATGGGTTGGGCCATTACCCAATTAACCCCTCTTTACGTCACTGTACGCGGCCACTGTTTATTACGTACGCACGCATTATTATAAAAATAACGTATTCGTACGTGATAATTATTGCTATATGCAAACCTTTTCTCACTTTCGGTCTCTCGGACCTTTTCTTATTTTCGGTCTTGTGGACCTTTTGTCATTTTCGGTCCCGCGAACCTTTTCTCATTTTCGGTCAGTCGCGGACCTTCGGTCTCGTGGGCCCCTTTTGTGTTTGATTTTCGGTCTCGTGGAATGCCCCCTACACACATGCCTTTACTGAGGACTAAACCACTCCCATTAGAGTTGCACAAGCAATATTTGAATACTTCTCTTTTAGAGGCAACAACATTATTATAGAGAGCAAAAATGAACAGACTCACATTTGAATAATTTCATTTTGAAGTATTCACCCATGGATAAAAATCTAGTACAACGAAAGTTCCTGAAATCAGACCAAGAATCATGCAGATGGCAACCCTGTCTGTGCAACATGTTGTTTTCCGATAGAAACTACTGAGGTTGGTGTTCGTAATGGTCCATACCTGTTATGCTGTGCACATAGTATGGTATGACATGCTTCCGCAGCAGTGAGTGCGGATTTGTCGAACTTCCGCGGCCCGTTTGTTGTCAAGTGACAACTAGTGCTGGTATTAATTTCACACGTGCACTGTGTGTTGAGGCCGCGTCTACCTCGCGATATGCACGTACGTAGCACAGCCTAGAATTGGGTACATTCACAAACATCAGAGTCGCATCAAAGGACTCGAGTCGCAGAAGGAGACTCGAGTAATTTTCCCAGACTCGAGTCATTTTCCCTGACTCGAGTCTTTAATTGGACTCGAGTCATGCTATGCTCGAGTCCGAGTCAAGTCAAGTCATTTTAGGTTGTGACTCGAGTCAAGTCAAGTCATTTAGGGTTCCAGACTCGAGTCAAGTCAAGTCATTTTGGCTGATGACCAAGTCAAGTCAAGTCAAGTCAAGTCAAATATGCGACTCGAGTCCGAGTCAGTGACTTGACTTGACTTGTTACAACACTGACTATAGCTTCTAAGTAATCAATATATAATTTTAAAGGATTAAGAGAAGAAATACAGCCCGTTTGCGACACTCCACAACTGTTTTGGTTACATGTCCACAGACCATTGATACGTTCTGCAGAGTTTTACAACACATTACAACAGGCACACAGTCACCTTGTTATTGAAGTTTTTATTTTGAATCTTTTGCTATGCTGAAAGAAACGCTAGGTATTTAAAGTTTGGCCTACTGCAATTAGGCCAAACAAACAAACATAAACAAAATCTTTAATTTTAGCTTTTAACTTAAGCTAATGTTATCGAGAAAAAAAAAAGAAAAGAAAAACCTTTTAAATATTTTTGCCATAAGATACAAAAGTAGTAGCACTTCAAAGTCTCATGTGCATTACTTTATCTACGCAAAATTTAACAAGACGATTTCTATTGAATGTGTTTGTACAAGTGTATCCAACAACACCATTCGGCCTCTCGATGAGTACACATTCAGCATTTTCTCGATTACAGATAATGTTTGTATAGAAGTCCTTTCATTTTGAAGAAATGAAACTTTTATTCATATAACATTCGAAATATTCCTAATTTAAAACAAGTGTAACTTATTCGTTAAAATTTAAAGTAATTATGATATTCATTCATTGTTTCCATTATTCTTAAGCGAATAGCAAATTTGAATTTGCTTTTTTCAAAAGAGCCTAACAAACGGTATAAATGGAAGACGCCATGAAAGTTTTATAGTTGACGTAAAAGGTGGTTAACACATAACTAGCTGTGAGCGACGCGGGTTGC
>JAIZAY010002016.1:0-11953 GCA_029531755.1 Holothuria leucospilota | reverse complement strand
CCTATTCAGTTCTATTCTTTGTCAGTTTTCTTCCCATCTAAAATGTGTTCTCTTTATAAAGCAGGCAATACTTCCCTGCTTTGTAAAATAGTACGCATATGTTGGGTTACATACTTCACAATGGCTGGTTAAAATTGATCGTTTAAAAAGTGCTTTAGATTACTCTATAGAGAATTTATCGGTGCCCTTAAAGTGATGTCGTGAGTTTGCAAAAAGGAAAAAACATAAGATTTTGCTTCTTCTTATGTCTTTCTTTTATTCTTAAAAATACCACGAGTGCTTTACAGAGTTAAAGAATACAATTTGAAAGCTCAGAATGATAGCGATAGTCTCGGGACGTAACCTAAACAGCATAAAATTGCTGAATTTTTGAAGGCCTTTTTCAAAAAACGGTCCTTATTATACGGCATTAAACCACGAATACAACGAACCTGGGGCCGATTTCACTAACGTTTAGCGGTCATCGCTAACGCCGATATCCATCGCTAAACCATAAATCCATCGCAATTTAGCGATCAATTTTTGCAATCGATTTCACTAAACTTTAGCGATCAATTTCTCATCGCTAAGTTGTGTCGTTAGCGATGAGTTATAGCGATGAGGGTTTAGTAGCCGCAAAGGCACCAAATACATCGCTAATTGCAGATGACATTGTATCACGCGATTTCATCATATTCTCTTTGCATCTTGTTTGACCCTATTTTTCAAGTATACACCAAATAATCGAGCCGACCTCATCAAGTTGACCCAAAAATTAAGGGCGGCGATAATACTGTGAACAAGCCCATAGCCAGAGTAAACAATGGAGACACCAGTGGTGTAACTAGGGGGGGGGGGGGGAGGGATGTCAGCCGCCATAGAAATGGTGCCGCCACCAGTTCCAAAATTGAGGGCACCCGTGGGAAAAAGGCAGAAATTTTGAGAAGTGGTGCAAAAAGGTGAGTGAGCAGTGCTTCTGTACACCTTTGCACAGGGGCGGAGTGGGTAGGGAAGCATTGACTGAGAGACAAATGCCCCACCCACCCAGCCCCTCTTCGTGGTGTCATTGGATCGTGGATTTTCTTGAGTCGTGGCTACCAGATGCCTTGATTGTCGTCCCGATAATTAGAGTGGTCTGCCGCCTAATAGCCTCAGTGATATCACCTAATTAGCACGAAAAAGAGCTTAAACACTGTGCGTGATGTGACAAATCGTCCAACATTAAAACCGGGCCGGACCCAGAGTTGTTCCGCAAACTAATGGGGCTACTGGCTCTGAAGGGGAGGCGCAGAATCGACATGAGCCCAGAATTATGGGGCACTGGAATTAAAATTCGGAGAAGACGAGAACTATTTGGTTATCTGAGTAAACTTGAATTAAACTTTTGTGGTCAATTTGTTCGGCCTAAATACTCTTCTGCAAGCCTGCAATGATACTTGGCTGGAAATGTTTTTGGTACTTTGCATATTAGCCCAGAGTTCCCCCAGTATTGCACCGGCCGATTGGCATTTCTCTTACCCCTCCAGCCACATTAACACTGTACAGGCGCGGATCCAGACATTTCGAAAGGGGGGGGGGGCTGAAAGCCCCTTGGAATATTCTCCTAGAATAACATTATGCTAATTTTCGCATAAGTGTTATTGTTGATGTGGCGAAAAAAGAGGGGGCTGAGCCCAGGAAAGCCCCCCCCCCCTTTGGATCCGCGCCTGATGTACGTTCTGGGCAGGAGCCCATGCCCTTTAAATGTTTTGGGTTTATTTCACGTCTATAATGCGCCAGTGGGTGCATGCAATACTTTTCATCTTTGTACCCTACAATTGTATTCCATGGGGAAGGGGGTGCCCTGTCCGTGGCAATGTGTCTCATAAGGGATGGAATTTGTCCCCTACCAAGACGGGTGGGTGGGTTATGATACAACTTGATGTCTCGCAGAAATATGGCCGAAATGCATTATAATAAAAAGAAAAGGTAACCAGATAATTACCCTTACAAAAAATCTTGAATCAACCTGTTACTGAAACCACGCGTAACTGTGCATGCAATATAAAGAAAAATCAAAATCAAAGGTGTTCATTGGTGAAAACACGTAGCACACCAGACAGTGCGTTTTTAATACTCAGAACACAGGTTTAACACAAGATGACACACATTTTCTTGCTTTCGTTTTCATGCCACAGATTTTGCCAATAGTAATTTTTATTTGCACACATTTTTGTGTGTAAACCTCGTCAGTGAAAACTTGTGGCAACTATAGCAAACTGTGTCGATGTCTCCGAAAAAATTGCTTTCACACTATAATGCCTGTGATTACCTGTGGCACACTACCTATCAGGCCGGTAGCCGGTGGGGGCAGGGGGTAGTGGCCTTTAAAAATTAAAATTACCAATGGCTGCAGAATGCATTTTTGCATATTTTACCCACCCCCATAAATATTTCGCCTCCCCCTCCGTTAGGTACCTCGCCCCTCCAGTACCTTGTCTGGCTACAAACATGCTACCTAAGTATTTAAGACAAACTGACAAAGGTTTTTTTTTTTTGTAAAGTGGGTATTGTAAAATACATTTTTTTTCTGGGGGAGGGGGAGGGGCTTCACCTTAAACTATTGTTCTCTCATTACGTGTGTATCATTTAAAACTCCTGTAGGAGCAACTAGTTCCATCAATACCCTTCCCCCCACTAAGTTCATGCATCATCAAATCTCTCCCTTGTTTGTCAGTTAGAGGTTAATTTGCGATTTTTGTGGTATTTAAAGTGTTCTTTCAATCAATTCAGAAGAAAGTTAGGATTTTGGTACGCATATCCTTTAGAATATCCAAGGGCTCATAGGCGTAGGAAGCGGGGAGGCTAAGGCCCCCGTCAAACATGTCACTGGGAAGAAGTATCCTTAGGTCACTCCCCTAACCCCTACATCATTCAAGGACTAAAACCTTTTTTCCCTCTGTAAAGAAATGTGAGAATTTTTAGAACTTTTCTTCAAAATTTCCACAATACTTTGCAACAAATGGCATCGAAAGATCCTCAAATATTGAAAAAATTTTTCTGTCTTATGCCCCTTACATTCCTCCCCTAGCATGGCGTTCCGAACTAACATTCAGCCCCCTTACCCCTCCCTCGCCCCCACGTTAGAACAGCTTTCTCAGGCTATGCCAGGGCTTCCAAGTATTTACTCCCTGGCCTGAATGAGGCACTGTCTAGAACTCACAGGAGCCTTTAGGAGAGGCACCTGGCGCATGAACCCTCATGGACAGTGCTTTGCACTCAAATCTAGCATTTTTGGGTCATTGCAACCTGAACCCCTACCTTTTACCAAATCCTGGCTACACGCCTGATTATTCACTTCCATTTCCATTGGTGTTGATCTGTCTGAAGTACAAAGGTGAGGGGACCAACACAGGCTTTTGTAGTTGTGACTTCATTTAGAGCATGCTAATGGTGCTGTAAATCAACAAAGCGCAGTTCCCCCTTCTTTCGAGGGCTTGGGGTCCAGGGGCCAAATTTAGGGGATGGTGCAAAGAAGATTCAGGTAGGCATACAGAAACCCTTCTTTTAGTCTTGTCCTTTCTGTTGTCATAAACTTGTCCTTCGTTCTAATAACCAAGTGGAACAAATCCATCGATAAATCATTTACAGCATCTACTGCACGTTTACAGTGCAAAGCTCCACTCCTTTCCAACACAATCTTGACTCAACCTGGGCAGGCATTCAAGTGTAGAATCAGATCCTGGTTGATAAATGATGATCGAACTGCGATGCATTCTGTATTCCTTCCATCTTTGTGATAGCCTTATACACTGCTGTAATTGACCTTTCTTTATGATCTCACCAGTAATGAAAAGTTGCACAATAATTATACCATGCAAAAAAGAAAGAAAAACGATTTTACCAAAATCAACTATGTATTTTCCATATTTTTACAAAGAAAAGGAGTGGATGATGTTAGTCCTGTCAGGTTATTAGCAACCACCACAGGTCACCATTAAGTTACCTGTAACTAAGAGTTCAACCTGCTAGCCATTGTTTTGTTGAAAGAACAAACAATTCGGATGAAACCCCAAACCCATACCCCCCCCCCCTCCTTGTCATTATATCATAAACTACAGTCACTAAATGAAAAACAGTTCAATGGTTTGAAAAGCAAAAACAGTTCAGTGGTTTGAAAATTAAATTTAACTTTGAGATATGTGTCCTGCAATGAGGTAACGTTCATTGCTATATACTGAGTGCATGGTCAGTGAATCAGTACCCCTACTGGCTCTCTTCAGCACCATCCCCCCCCCCCCCCCCACCAACATCTGCAGAAATCCAGGAGATCCATGATGCATCCATTGCCTTGTCAGTCTTTCAAGGATAAAGGTGCAGCAGCAGCTCACAGCACAACTGCCAGGAACATGTAGTTGGTCACTAAGAATATTGCCTGCTTTGTCAAGATGACCAGCAAGTCTTAGCATCTCTACTCGGGCATACTGTAAATAGAACAAGAAATAAATCACTGTTCATCAAATGACAAGTGATGTGCATCCATTCTTGTGATGCCAGTGAAAAAGAACCCCCATCAAGTTTCACACATTTGTGGCAAGCAGACTTAAGATTTCATGATCACAAAGTCAGCACCCCCTTTCTGGGGGGTCAAACTCTGGATTCACATGGTACACACCATGATACACTTGTTTGTATCCTTCACTTGAATATGTTTTTCTATTCATTCATGTTTTACAGACATGTGGAATGTGGGAGAGGGGTCCCAACTCTATTCAGTGAAAGGGGACTATAAGCTGGAGAAGGTAGTAAGCAGAGTCACAACCCTGCAGAAGGTTCCAAAATTCTCCTTGTGTACCACTGACTTACCAGCCAATTAAAAGGGATATTCCAGGAACAAAAAGTGGTACTTTCCTAAAAACAAGGATTTTCCCTCTCTTTATTAGTGTGAACCTTGTCTCAATAGCCTGCTGCATTTGGAAGTTATATATAAATATTCCAAGCAAATATTCACATCAGTAAATTGCATGCAATTAAGGAATCTGTGACATCATACAGGCAAACTCATTGAACATCTTTTGTATTTCTTTATAATCTTCACATATGTAGACACTTTGTGTTATAAACCTTATTCTCACAAAATGTTACACCTAATCTGCAATGAATGTTACTAATATGTCTCACACACTTCACATTTAAAGTATGTGCAACAAAAGATTTAGAACCAACCTGTCAGTATTATATAACACTTTGAAACCTTGAAGCAAAAGCCAGTCTTTTCTTGACAAGCTTAATCTATCTTCTGACAGGAATATCTTGAGTTATGAACAAGCTATTGGTGTGGGGTTAAAGAGCAGGTGATGAAAAATTTTTCCATGTTATTTAGGATCCCCTTACATTGCTACTGGAATATCAATTCTTTAAACTCCTATGATCCATGTAGTTACCATAAAAGTCCAAACTCTACCATACAGGCAATATCATACATACAACCTTTACTGTCATGGAAAGTAGTAGTCTATGTCCAAGGGCTAACATCCACAGTCTTAAGTGCTACAGTGTGCCAAAGTATCCTTTACCATAGCCTGGTTAGGTCACAATGGTAGCCACTGGTGTTACTGTATGCCCCATACCTTAGCCTCTACTACACAATAGTCCACACTAAATCCACATGCACACTTTGATTTTCAAAGTCCAAAAACCAATATTTATAAATAGAGCAATTTTCTGCAGTTATATCACTTTCATTGTGCATTTAGGCCTGACAACTGGCTTCATCAGCACATGCATATACTTGGGGTTGTTTAGGAAATAGGAAGCCTTCCAGGCTACTTCTGGTTCAAATACCATTATGTGCCTCTAGGCCTTTTCCATTTTAACTCCAAGTTGATACTGCAGACTTTTCTGTGGGAGGTAAACTCCCTTTATCATGAGAGTTAGGTCAGCCTGAGATAAAAATTTTGCTGTCAAATCCAACCAGGCTGGTATGCTGTATACATGCTGGTACTCCACAAGCCATAGCCTAGGCCTAGATATTGACACTTCCAAGTATATTCTGAGTTTCCTGATCCATCAGTTTTACTTTTCATTCTACAGTAGAAGTTTGATCAGAATACATTGCACCAGCTTTACACTTGTATGTTATTATGATATTTATCAAACTGACTTTGATTTTGGTCAGTGTTGATGTAAGGAGAGTAAGCTTGGGACTGAGTTGGCCTGAAACCTAGCTGGTTTGGATGAGACAGAGTGAGCTCAGTGCCATACTGTGCATGTTTGTTTTGGGGCCTATCTGACAGCCATGCAAAGTTTTGGGCCCAATCAAATTTCTTTCCTCAAACACTATGCCATGTCAAACTCGCATAGATCTACTGTATAACTAAGCTTGGAATAGTAACATACAATGTGTAAATGCAAAAGGAAGAAAAAATAGGCCATCAAGTTAAGGCATTAAGGCTACATTAGCAAGAGATATTACACTACCAATCCACAAATCTACGGGCTAGCATGTTTTCTTAGGTTTTACACTAGCCTATAATTCTAAAAAAAATGTACACTAGCAAAAGCTGTAACAAGTTTCACTCTCTCAAGTTTTTCAAAAGACCCCTCTCCCCCTTCAATGTTGTGCTCGAGTCCAGCTCCACTAATTTTGAGTCAACACTGAACGAGGGTGGGGGTTTGTTACATTTACATTTGTCAGGTATTGTAGTCTTACGGTAGGTCTAACTTATACTGTATTTATTTTATGCACTACAAGCTCCAACTGTTAGTGTTACTATGTTAGGCTAGGCCAGTATTACAAACGTACGTTATCCGACTTGCAGCCGGAAGGTCTAGGGTTCAAATCCTGGCCGGGTCATACCAAAGACTTTAAAAATGGAACCTACTGCCTTTGTGCTTGGTGCTCAGCATAAAAAATGGAATAGGGAAAACAAGCCATAAGTCACAACTGGAAAAAAAGGCCGTGGTCGTCTCGACTTGAACCAATTGGTTGGAAACTGGGACGTTAAACCTCATCTAACCTAACCTAACCTACAAACGTACGTTAGAAAATACGCTAATACTAGGCCTAGGCCCTATAATATATTACACAGTGCATAAGCCATAATACTAGCCTAGTATAGGGCTATGTATTACGAGGGCCTGTGGTGGAGGTACGTTATAATCGCAGCATAAGAAATCATTTTCGCCGCCTGCACCGTTCCGTATTTTCCAAAAAAATGCATCTAGGTCCTACTATCTTAATGTGTACATGTTTGCATAATATTAATTTCGTTAACTTGCGATTTGTTGGTTCTTTTCTTACCTTTTTACCCTTTGTCAAGTTCTCCTCGGTCAGTTCTTGTCTGCATGTTTGTTGTCGTCTGATGCTTCTTCGGTTGCTGCTGAGGGTCAAAGGTCGCATGAAGTTAGCGATCATTCTCGTCCATTGAAAAAAAATTTCATTTCTTCTCATCGCTAATTGCGATTGCTTTAGTGAAACCAAACGTTCATCGCTATCGCAAGTAGCAATGATTTCTCATTAGCGAGTGACTTAGCGATGATCGCTAAAATAGGTGTTAGTGAAATCGGCCCCTGATGTTGAATATACAATGTTATTGAGGTGTCACCAAGTTAAAAAAGAGTTCCATACCAACTCCAGCCTGACTAGCTGTACGGTAGCCTACAGCTATTCGCTCACGACCAGAGAATGCATGTTCTTGCATAATTTCTTCATAACACTAACTTACTTGTATACACTCAATGTAGCTTCCTCTTACTACGTAGTACAGGCCACAGTCTTTCACTCTTTGGTATGCTTTACAGTACCGATTTGAATTTGGACGTTACAGGTTTACAACGAAAGTTACACCAATACTACTTCTTTTATCACCATGAGTAAGAACGTCAAAGACAATGGTACGTGCACATAAAAGGCAGAGCATCTAACGTCTAACATCTAACGTTAGCCTAAATTAGGCTTAATTTACACTCAGGTTCCACTAGCCAGTATACTATAGCCTAAGTTAGGCTACTACAGTAAAACGGAATAGTATAGCCTATAGTGGTATTACCATGCACTCTGTACATTGCAATATCAACGTTACCTCTTCAAGATTCACACACACGTCTTGTTCACTTGTGTTGTTGTGCTTAACCGATCAGCTGTTTACACCTAGTGAATATGCATCAGTACTTCGTTCTCATTGGTCCGCTCAACTGATGTTCGTTAGAAGACTGAATAGTATTTGTCCGCAGCACATTTTTGATTTCTTCAGGTTTAGTCGTTATTTTTACGAAATTTTTCAGGCTGTTGCCGGAATTCGCACAACAGGCATTATTTTTTCTCCCTTACTGCTCATATGGGTGACTCAAAGGAATCACTGAAATTTTAAACTCAAATTTTTAATTTTTTGCAATCTCACGGCATCACTTTAAGCTGAGCCGGCCGCCTAATTTTTTTCCCACGAGGTTATGGGCAAATTTGATTTTCAATATTTTTCAAATTTGTTTCAAAATCATGGTTAGGGTTATAATTAGGGTTAGGGTTACGTGACCAAGGGTTATTTGGCCTGTTCTTTCATAATCCGGTGTCAGAATTACAATAAAAGGCTCGGAAAGCTGTCATTTTGGAATTAGGGGTGTGGCCTATTTCCAAGAAGCTGATTGGTCCATTGGCATGATTTGCCCATAACCTCGTGGGAACAAAAATTGCGCGAGCCGGCCACCGGCCGATAGGGTTTTGTACTTGCATTCCTTCCACTTTTGTCGTAGATTCAGAGCTGTATCACATGTTTGTGTGTTAGAATTTGATTTCCTGCAATGGATGATTTTAGACGTGTTTGTTTAGTCAGTAGGGACACTATCCTGACTACATTAATTCTAGTCATTTGGACCAATTTAGGTTTTGTGTGGCAGATGTATAGTCCAAAAGTGGGGGCCAAAAATCTAGAGGGAGTTCTCTCTGTTAGCAATAATACTACGAGGGGATTCATGCTGGAGACAAAACTGGGAAGGGGTGTTAGAGTGGGGAGGGGTATAAATCTCACTGAGAGACTTTAACAAGCTTCTAAATGAAGTAATAATACATATTATTTTCCATTACTAGTTTGGATGAAATACTTCCGTACTTTTATAACCATAATATGTATTCTTACTTTAAAGGATTACTATAAATACCAGGTAGGTATTTTCCTATATAGACACCACAATTACTAACTCCGCCATGGCTTAAATTAGATTCTTCACCCAAACAGAACTCACCATAACAATCCTACAAAGGGAAGAGATCACCTAATACAACCTTTAAAGGGACAATGTTTGTTAACCCTCACGCTAGAAGTTAAAGTGTGCACCTCTGGAATTTCCTTGATACTAAATTACGAAATTTCCCTTATATAAATTTGTTTAAGAAGTATTTTGAACATTTTTCCCTTTACCGTATGTCTTTCTTAATTTGCTCTTTGTGTATTTCTTATGATTCATTACTGCTCTGTTCTGTATTTAGCTGTAGGATGTTTTGTTATATTCTTGAAACGAAAACCCTTGGATAGGACCAGAATAGAAACGTTTCATCTTCATCTGGCTATTCTATCTCCGGGCCGTCGCTAATCTGGTGCAAATACACATGAAACGTAATTATATTCACTCGGCGGAACAGCACTGAAATAGGCTTCTCAGACATGTCGAAAGTTGTTCATGGCAGTCTTACAACCTATAACGGTGAGACGACAATATTTTACATCAGTCGGCAAAAGTGAGGAAAGATGGGGAAGGAGGGAGGTAAAGCAGAAAACAGGGAAAGCAAAACGAACAGAGTGGCAACCTAGTATGGTTTGAAGAGAGTATTTTAGGCACCCCTTTCTACCGTACTAGCAACAAGAATTGTTCGGAAACTCCACTTGAGCCCGAGTCAAGTTGTTGAATCCTTAGAAAAGGCCTTCATGCGTCAACTTAATTGTGGTAGATAGCAACTCGAGTAATGACTAGGCTATGCAATCGGCTAGCTTCTGGTGCTTGTCGGTAGACGCTGAATCGCAGTGACAAATTTGTGTTTCAGGGCCCAATATTACTCCATGTACAACTTTTTTGATTAGGATGGCGCCATGTGAGGAAAAGGGACGGGGGCGCACGCAAGAGGGGGCGGTGTCTTGAGGATGCATTGCGTAAGCAATTTTCGAAAATTTATACGATTTTTTTAAATGAACCCAAAGGCGTTTAAGCTATACATTTCTGTAGAGGTAGGCACTTTGCGAGTTCTTACCTTCAATTTCTATGTTTAGTACAATTCTAAACATATTGTTCAAAGATTCGTTTTGCAACCATGCCACCCTACCTGAACGAAATTTTTTCAAGAAAAAGAGTAATTTCAATCCTTTTACTTAGACACCATACTTTTCCCTTCCACGCAACAAAAAACAATCTACTTCAAATCAGTTTAACTTTGTTGAAAAGGTAGCATCATTTTGTATCTAAGCCACATTAAACGAACAAAACTTTCTCAAAGAGGAGGGATCACCCAACCTCCCTTTAGATCCCTCCCCTGTGACGGCATCTTCGCATTAGATGGTAAAGGAAGGAGCCACCCTCGAGTGCTAATAATTGTAATACAAATACGCACACTACCCCCCCCCCCTTTTTCGAGGCTACCCGGGTGGAACTATGACGTCATATACTATTTGGCCCCAGTCATCAAATCCTGGCAGTGCCACTGGACAAGGGGTTATGTCGAATCCCCGTGAAGGAAGAAGATTCAAGTTTTTTTTTTTTCGAGGAACCTTAGTGAATGCGATAAAGTGTGTTATATTCGACGGATGGTTTGCCTGCGATTGCTCTCAAGGAGGGCGGATTCTTCTGTGAAAGACTAAAATCATTTGGCGCCCTTCACGCGCTTTTGGAGTTCTGTATGGTCCTGTATGTACGGCATGAAAAGCTTTCTAATGAAATTCCCGGATCCGCCTCTGCTGATTTGATTTCATTCAGTTGCTTCCAAAGTGGTCTGAAAACATTGGTGATGGCGTACTCGGGGATTTACCCTCTATATTTCTCCTCCCCCCCCCCCCCTCCGCTTTCCCAAGTAAATCTGGAAAGTGGCTAATCGTTTGTACAAGGAAAAGATTGTTATGCAAAGTACCAGACTCTGTACTTCTAAAGTGTTTTGAAAATGCAATTTTTTCTCGGCTCGCTCCGCACACATCCGTCATTGGTGCTTGGCATAATTAGGCCCACTTCCTATATGACAGCTTGAGTGATATAGACCGTGGGACAACATCCAAAATTCCTTCATTCCGTAGCAAGCATCGCCGGACTACATGAAATCGTGCTGAAAATGTTCCATAAAATATGTTCAGTGGTGAAAGGATGATTTCCAACCGTAAAAGTTGCACATTAATGAGAAAAGAATTAAAATTCAATCACAGTTTTTGCCAAAAGAAAGGAACGCCTCTCGTTTCCGAAACACTTATGACGTAATGAATATCCAATCACAGATCGCCAGTCGGGTCACATGATGGACATTCTTGGTAAGCCAGCAACTATGGCAATGGTATCAACAAGCAACACGGCCTTACCTTTCAAACGTAAAAGATCCAGGTGTTTAATCGATTGTGTAGGCAATGCTACGGGGGATTTGTTGCCATTCAAAGATGTAACTAAGTCCAAAGTTATATCCTGTGCGATGGAATGGGCTGAATTAAATGGCAACGAGGGAGAATTAGCGGGCGAAATTATTGGTAAAGACGGTGAAGTGCTTCCCGATGTCAAATTCCAGGAGCATGGCTATCACAGGCACTGCTACAATCGATTTACCGATGTATCAAAGATAGCCAGAGCAAGAACCAAGAAACAAAACACAGGTAAATAGGCTTAATTTTTATTTAACGTTACTTTATACTTTTGAAAACTTGGTGGTATTACGATAAAAAGAAAATAAAATCTGCTTCGAACCGCTGTGGTAACACTGTCCGATTACTCTAGCGCAACTGGTACTAACCTTAGGCTAGTGCTGTAACTTGTAAGT